>JADMNF010000156.1:0-79217 GCA_016097085.2 Sporothrix curviconia | reverse complement strand
GCATTCCTCTACTTATGCATCAACGAAAACTACATCATGTCGGCGCGACTAAAAGAGGCAGCATATGGCGAATTCGAAGGCAGTTCCCAAAGCCTTGCGGGGCAAAGAAGTTAGGGCCCATACTACCGGATAAAATCCTCGACCAGTTTACGGCAGCCGTCACCGCCGACGACCGCGATGCCGTCCGGGCGCTCCTCGATTTACACTTCCCGGATCGAACCCAGCTGTTTCCGGGCACAATATAATATCCACGAGCTGTTCCCCGTCATCAACCAGGCGGCCGAAACGGCCAAGCCGACGTCCTGAAAGAGCTCTTTTGTGCCGTACCCATTCCCTTTACCAGTCAACAGACTTTGTGGCGCGGGAGGCCGTTTGACACCGATTCTAAACATTTCTCCTTCTTCTTCTTGAGCACAGGATGGGACATTCAATCAATGCGAATCGAACGGCGGCCCCAACGTGTTGGAGAGAGCGCTCTATACACCTTGGCGTTCAAGAACAGCGGACATAGTCAAGTGGTATATCGCCCACGGGTGCAAGTATAAACGAACGGCCCGCGTCTGTATTGATAATACGGGCATGTCCCAGGCCGTGGAGCACACTTCTCTCGATTTTGTGCAAGAGTTATTAGATGAATGGGGGAGACGTCCACCGGGGGCAGTTATTACACCATGCCCTTATGCGAAAGTCGCCGGCGCAGCCCGGGACACAGTCGGTATCTTCAAAACCGACGGCCGCTCAACGACATCGTGGAGATGCTCGGACATTGTTACTAAAACGCGGCGCGTTTATTAAATATAACCTTGTACGGGGCCGAAAAACGATATAAGTATCATCCCGCAAGTTACAACACTCCGACCATGGCACCCCCTTACACGAAGCAGCGCAGATAGGCCACATCGAGGGCCGTTACCAGGTAACCCTGCTGGCACAACGGTGCTTGACACGAGCATTGCCAGCACCAAAAGCAACACAACGGCGCTGGAATGGGCCCAGGAAGGCGCGGCCACGAGGAACGTGGTTGCATATTGCTGGCGGTCGCCGGACCAGTATAAGTTGTAGAGTAAAAGGAGAACGAAGTGTTGTTTTGTATTGTTGATCTTTTCTTTCTTTGTATTTTTTTCATAGTTTTAGCGGTGTTGGATACTTCAGTACGCACAGTGGGGGCAGAGGAATCCAGATTGTACTTTGTCGAAGAGGGATGGGTTTTTACAAGGATAAAGTGAGATGGATTTGACGAGAATGCATTCTGACTACGTCTGCTTCAACTACCATTCTTTACACAGCAGACGGGCTCTTTCGTCTCATCTGCCTCGCACGAGAGCAAGACTGGAGTAGATGTGGCAAGCTATGTGGGGTTTCAAGGGTCGGCAAAAGGCAAGTGACTGTATTTGCAAGTTCAATGGTAAAGTTATGTACAAAAAATGATGGTATGTAACGCGCAAGAGAGAAAGAAAGAAAAATACACCAAAAGCCCAGGAGAGACCGAGAAAAAGAAGAGCACGCATAACCAAGAAGGAACACCCGTGTGCGTGAACCAGACTAAATGAACGCCGGGGCCAATATCAACCATAAGAGAGGACAGAAGAAACAGAAAAGGAAAGAAAGAAAAGAAAAAGGAAAAACGCCCCCAGCCTTGACACCGAATAACGTGCGCCTGTCATAAAATAATTTGTAGGAAACACAAAAGAACAGAGGAAAAGAAGAGCCCGGCCCCCAAAAAAAGAATATGAGGGCATCTCTGTCAGATTGCAATGGCGTGCCATCGTTTAAAAGTAGATCTGCTGGGCGTCCCGGATCTGGCCCTCGGCCGGGCCAGTAGGGGCACTTGAACTTGGATCCCTTGGCCAGGTTGCGAAGCGAGTCGTTGGCCAGGACGTGGCCACAGGGCAGACGCATGGGCGGGTTCTCGCGCGTGGTCTGCTCCTTGGACACGGGACACACAAAGATGGAGTGGTAGGTCATGGAGGCGGGCAGCGGCGTCTCAAAGGCCATCTCGTTGGCGCTGGTCCACTCGGTGCGCTTGCTCGCGTGGCGCCAATGAACTTGATCAGGCGGGGCAGCGCAATGGTGCCGGCCGTGGCGGCGACGTAGAGCGGCGACTCGGCAGACAGGCCGAGCAGCGAGCAAAACTCGGCGGGTGAAGGCGGCAGCCAGTCTCAAGGCCGTAGCCGTCTCAAAGACGGTGGCCATAGGGCGACGCGCGAATGTTGGAGGCAAAACACGAGCGCGGCGGCGAGCCGCTCAATCTCGGCCAGGTGGCGCTCGGGAAACGGTCAAAGTTTGTCGCGCGCGTAGCCAAACGCCTCGCTCATGCCCGATGCCGCCCAGGCCAGCAGCACCGAAACGGCCGCTGCCGCTGCCGCCGCCGCCGCCGCCACCGGTGGCTCTTCCATCTCGTCATCGTCTTCGCTATCGTCGGGCGACAGGTCGTGTGACTGGGGACTTGGCCAGCCAGAAATAAACTGCAGCTTGCAGAGCTCAAACTCGAGGTTGGAGCCGCGCTCCTCGAAAGCGCTGTCGGAGTTTGGGCACGGCGACCGCATTCTGATGGCCCGGGCCCAGGTTGTTGCGTGCTTGATTTCCTTTTGGCAGAATCGGAGTACAGGCGCTGGAACTTATCCTGCAAGTTTCTGGACTCGACCTGCGTAAAGTTGGCCGCCTCGTAGCTGCCAGACAGCGGGCCGCCCCCAGTGGCGGTATCTCTCGGCCGTGCCTTCGTCCTCGTCTTTTTCGTCGTCCTTCCTCGCCGTCGTCCCGCCGTCGTCGCCGTTCGTCCGCCGTTCGTCATTATTCGCTTGTTTTTTGTTGGTCCCTACCCCCCGCCAACGGTTGGCCGGCCATGGCCGTCCATAAAGACGGTGCACGCCAAAGTGGCCCTCACGCAGGAGGTGCATGGCGATGGCCACGGTTAATGGGGCCAGGTCTTCTGTATGACATCGTATTCGGTCGGGTAATGGCGTGACGGGGGAATGATGGAGGGGGGATATGTCAGTATGGAGGATGTTTACGAGTTGGCGACTTGCCGCGGAATGGGGTCGCCGTGGCCAGGGACATGACTACGCGGTCCAGTGCCTTGCCAAACTCCTTTTGTGTTCTTGACACGGCCGTGTGAGGGTCGTTGTTGACGGTTTCGAAGCCCCTCCTTTGGATGGGGTTCTTGCAGCTTCGTCAAGATGAGGCTCGCGGCGTGCGGATCTCGTTTCTGCGTGCCCCGTGCGTCGTCAGCCAGTGGCCGTGAGTAGTGAGAAGTGAGGAGTTGGGCCAACGTGTGCGCGGGCAACGGAGGACCTACCTGCTGCATGCTCTCCCGGGCTTCGAGAGCTGTGCGATGATGTGTCGACGTCATTGACGGCCGACGTCAGCCGGGCCTTGCGGGCGACCGCCGAGAGGTCCTTTCCGCAGCGTCGCATGTTATCGGCCATGGCGGGCGGCGGCGGGTGGGGAGTGCGGAGCGAGATCGGGATATGTGGGCGTCGTCGACACGGCTGCCGATATTGTGGTTTCGCGGCCGATGCCGATGCTCCCGACTGTCGATAAGATGGATCACCACGTCGTGGCGTAAGCGAGACAGACAGGCCGCACGTTTTCTCTGCAACAGCAGGCTGTGGCGGCAGGCGGGACCACACGAGCCGACGGTGGTCGTCGGACACAGATGCTAGAACATAAAAGAGGCAAGGGCGGCGGGTGCGTGTGTGGGCGTGGGCGTGTGTGTGGATGTGTCGCTTGGTCGAGGAGTTGAAGCAGGGCGAGCGAGCAACGGCAGTGGTGCTTGATGGCAGTAAGGGCGGTCATCGGGAAGGAACGGACAGAGGTCACACCGCCCACGGCTGGAAGAATGACGAGATGGGCAGGGGAAGCTGGTGGTAAAGTGGGTCCTTCTACTACGGAGTGTGTTCCGTAATATGTACTACTCGTAGTGACTGTTACTGAGACCAACGCGCCAACCGCTGCCTGTAAGGACCTGTTCCTCGCTAATTTATGGCGGGCGTTGGCCTGCTTCAGGGCAGCTGTGGCGAATTAGTGGATGACACTGATCTTTGAGGCTGCTAGCTCGACTTTACTCTCACTATCTTTTATCTTCTGTTTTTCTTGTTTCTCGCACTCGCAGCCCGTTCTGTGTCTCTTCTTGCCTAATCCCCGCCCCTTGCCTTTGCCTCCCTTACATGTCTTTTACCCGTTTTTTCTCACGCATTTTATTTTGGGTTTCTCGTCGTTGTCTTGTTTTCAGTTTCGTTTTGACTTTCCGTCTTAAGGCGGATTTTCACAAACAGTCACTTGTCTCGCGTATGCAGATGCAAGTTTCCCCTGCACGTTTTTTTTTCTTTTTTCGTTTTTTTTTTTTTTTTTTTTCGCTTTCTCCTCGGCCCCGATAACCAGGTAGCGGATCCCCTATAGTCTGCAGTGTCTCATTGGCCTGGCTGTTTGACACTGATCTTTGAGGCTGTTTCTGGATGTCTCTGATATGTCTCTGGAAATGTCTGAATCGTGTCTTTTGGCTGCCGTGATCTCGTTTCTCACTTTCTTTCCCCTGCCATGTCGTATCTTTGGGTGCTGCCTTTACCGCGTGGCTCGTTCCCTGTCGTCTTTTCTTTTTCTTTTTTCTTTTTTTTCTTTTTTCTTTTTTCTTTTTTTTCTTTTTTTCTTCTTCTCTTTTCTCTTTTTTTTCTGCTTTCTTTACGTTCTCTTTTCTTTTTCTTTCTTGTGACCCCGGCTTTCTTCTTTTCGTTCCCCATCATGTCCTCATTGTCCTCGCTGTCCAGCAACTTGCTTTCGCTTTGCACATTATCTCGTCCCTTGCACTGCGAGACTGCCACCCTCTCCTTTTGCTCCATCTTGTGCTGCCATCACCACTTTCCCCTCTTTTCCTCGCCCTAATGTAAGATAGCCCATGCTGTGATCGACACAGGCTAGATCACGACTCGCTCTAAACACATACACACTCTGGATACTGTGGGCTGCAAACCTTATTTCCCTGCTTTTTCTCGGTCTTGCTCTCCTCCCTCCCTTTGCATCACTCCGTTCGATGCTGCATACGAACTGTCCTCGGGCTGCTTGGTGCATGCGAAGTGTGTCCGATCACCGATACCCCTGGCTTCCTGGCAGGCAGGCTCGGCAAGACACCGCAGGTTCATCCTCACTTTCAGGCTTTCCACACTTGCTACGAGGCATCCTCGCGTATTGTCCAGAGCAGCCTCACGCGTGTCCTCCGAGCCTCCGCGCATCGTTCAGCTGCCACGCTTCTGCACATCTGCCACATCCTTTCTCCACCCCCTCGCATTTGTAGTTGGATGTGATCCTTTCATGTCTTACGACCCTGTATTTGCTCTTTCTTCACGTCTTCTTTTCTCGCGATCATCTTCTTTCTCCTCTTTTCGTTTTGCCCGTTCCTTCGCCCTCAACCTCGCTCGTTTGCTGCCTCATTTTTTCCACACCGCCACGCAAGACGGCACCGGAGGGCACGTCCAGGAGTAAGATACGACGCACATGCTTGCACACTTTCGTACATGAACATGCAATGCATGTTCCTGGGACAGAGGTCCGCCGTTCGCCATGTGGGGAAACGAAACAGACAGGCAACGCAGCAGCGATCGGGGCCGGACTGCACTGACCAAAGGACCAGAGGAGCCAAGGAAAAGACGACGGGAAAAAACAAGGCACTATCCAGAGAATGGAGAGTCGTATTTTCCCACCTTTTCTTTCTTTTTATCGGTTAATACATAATTGGATTCTCAATGCTACCCACCCAGAGCGAGGCAACGGTGCGGCTCGAATAATACGCCCCAGACGGGCAACTTTCCATCCCACGACGCTTCGCCCCAGGCCGAAAGCTGCTCGTTCCAGCACCCACTGGAATTTGCGCAGCTTTCCATGCCAGTCAAGCACGCCGCTGATTTCTCCTTTTCAGCCGGAGCACGAAAAGAAGCAGCGGAAAACACAGCAGAGGGTGGGGCAAAGAGGGCAAAGGGAGACCGTGAGAGTCAGACAGCCCTCCAAACACGTCTCGGGATCGTCCTTCTCCCTCAGCCCCCTCGCGTCGCCGGTCAACGTCCGTCCGTCGAGCAGGGAAAAGAGCGGGAGCATGTGGATCTCCCGCCGCGAATAGCACAGCTGCTTAGCACAAGCGCAAAGCGGGCAGCCATCCCTCTAAGCTGCATCAGGCTTGGCTGGCCTGGCCATAGCTTGCCGTAGCTTGCGTAGGACTCCACGGACTGACAAGAGAGTGGCAGGCTTCAGCGAGAGGAGTGTGCGAGGGAAGAGATGGCAAGAATAAAAGAGCCCAGACGGGAACAAAATTAAAGGAAAGGAAGAGGAAAGCAACGACAAAACAACGACAAAAAAGAAAAAAAAAAGGGAAAAAACGGCGCCGGCCTCGCCTGGGCAAGCAGAATATTGCCCAGGAATGTCTCACTCCTGTCTTGCATTCTCCTCTTTTTCTTCTATTTGGATATTTCTGAGAGCTCCACACTGAGACACTCTTTTCCCAAGCTCCCCAAGCCAGCGACGCGCCAATGCTTGGGCAGAAGATGGAAAAAGAAAGCAAGAGTGCATCTCTGTGGCTCTTTTATCATGCGCCTTTTATTTGGCGCTCACGCTCTCGGCGTCTCTCCGTTCTCTTAAAAAAGAAAGCAAAATCAAAGCAAAATTAAAGTCACTGAACACGTCTGTAAGATCATGTACAGCCCGCTTGTCGGAACAATGCCACGTCTACCCCTGGAGCGCGTTGCACTATCCGCCAAATGTCTTACATCGAGTGGCTATTTCAAATGCTGTCGTTATTTATTGTTCTCGCCACGACACGAGATGGGTCTTCTTTTTCTTCCTCTCCTTTTTCAGTCTTTGTAGTATTCATCTATCTGTGTCTGCAAATTTACTGTTTAATTCTACGGCAGAGTACAAAGGACCATGATTCATCTATTCACGTGGTACAGCAGAAGCCTGGACGCCTGCCTCCTGTTTACGAGCCTTTCTCTTCTGATCCCTTTGCCACTGTTTTCTTCTGTTCCGTCTCGTCTTCCGTCTTTCGGCCCTGCTTCCAGTACAACGACCGTCATGCACTTGTCCTTCTCTCTCTCTCTCGCTTCACTCTTGCATATGCACGGTCGTCTCCCTTGCCTGTCTTTCCCGCTACTCTTGGGCCTTCTTCTTATTTTCTTTTCTTTTTTCCCCTTTCCCTTACGCCTGCATCTCTCACATCATCATGAACTCCAAACCTGGGTTTGTCCCTTGCTGCAAGCCACGCATGGAGCTAAATAGTGTGCACACCACTCCAAAGAGCGCCTGGGCGCTGGCCTTCTCCTCTATGTATTATTATTATATCCTGGCTTCCCTAGCATGGCATTTGGCCAAAACTTGCTTCCTTTTGGGGGTTGCAATGGTGGCCTAAATGTGCTTCGTGCATGTAAGATACATTAATACATGGTACATTACGAGCACGCCGTACTGGCTTTCTTTTTCTTTCTTTTTCGGGACATCTAGTGTAAACCCCAGCAGTCACCACACCCCTTGTCGTACGGATCGGCATCCGTCTGTGGCCTACTGCTGCTAGCGGGTGGTCCTTTTGGACTGTCTTTTCTTTTCTCTACACTGACAGGCAAGATACTTTCCCCATTCCCTCCTCCAGTTCGCACTCTTTTTTTGTCTGCTTATTGCTCTTTTTCGGCTCGGTCCCTTGTTCCTGGACCCTGGTCGTCTTGGACTTGTGCGTCTTGCTACTGTAAATGTACTCCGTCCGTGCTGCCCGCACGCTTCTGTTTTTGCCGTCTCTGAGAATTAAATGGCTTTTGTCACTCTCTCCCTGTCACGATCTATCTCGCTATGAGTTTGGCATATTCTCTGCCTTCTGGCCAGCCATTCTTCTACACCGACGCCCCCGTTCCCCTACCCCCCGTCCCCTCTCCTGAACAATGTTTCTGCTATCCTTGCCGTCTGCTGTGTGACGGTTCGTTCGTCCCTCTTTCCTTCCCTTTTCTACTCTCTCGAGCCTCTCTTTTCTTCTCGCCACACCCACACGCTCACCCACACCCTCCCCTCCCTAACCCCTGTCATTGCAACGGCTTTCCACTTTGTCGTCTTCGCTTCGCGTCTGCTCGTCGTCTGTGATATGTTCCTGAGAACGGCGGCATCTAGGCGTTTAGCTCAGGCCAGCTTCATACCTTGCTTAACTTTGTAATACGTTGTGAGCTCGTTTCCGTGTACCTTTTTCCCCCCAAGTCGTTCTCGTTTTAAACAAATGTTTTACATTTACACCACTCTCCCTATCGGTCGGGCTATTGTAATTGCCACAGGTCTCGCTGTCTTTCTTTATTTTGTTCTCCTAATTACTCTCACACCTGCACCACGCCCCTTCTCGTGGTTGTCTTTCTGTCTCGGTCTCTGTTTCTCCTCATTTCATTCTTGTACTCCTTCCTCCCCCTGCCCTTTTCTCTTCCTTCCTTTTCTCGTTCGGCTCTTCTTGTCATCTCTTGTCGCCCTTGTTCTCCAGGGCCCGTTTTTTTTTCTTTCTTTTTTTTTTTGCCCTTCACCTCGTACTCCAATTTCCCCCCTTGTCTCTCATTCCTCTTCTTGCCTCTTTTGTCGTTTGTTTTTTTGTCTTTGTGTTTTCTCATTCCTCTCCTCGCTTCTTTTCTTTCAGCTCGTCTGTGAATATCTCAGGGTCGATAGTCATATAACATGACAGACTAAGATCCTTCTTGTGTCCGGCTCGGAGCCTTTTTTTTCTTTCTTTTTAGAAAGTTTGCTGATCTTGCTTCCCGTTCCACGGTCTCCCTGTCTCTCTATTTTGCGTCCCTCCCGGCCACTCTCTCCGTCCTTGTTGGATGGCACTCTTACACCAGAGACGCGTGTAACCGTCACAAGCAGAGACGGCAGAGACAGCATCTTGGCCAGCAACACGACCTCTGACGTCCTGATTTCCCTCTTTTCCTTTCGTCTCCTGTTTATTGTTCGATGTGAACAGGCACGGCAGTCACCCAGAACCAAAATACGACCACGCAACGCACAGACGAGACAGCGCACCAGAAAAAAGGAAACACAAAGACGTTCTTAAACCAGTCCTCCTCGACAGCCACTCGCATCACGTCCTCACGAATCACGGCCACCTGTTTGTGAACCTCTTGTCTTTTTTTCTCCTCTGTACACACGTCTCTCGGACACTTTCTCCTGCCTCCTTTTTCTTGTGCTTCTTGTGTCTTCTTGTGTCTTCTTCCAATCCTGTTGACCCTCTTCTCCACCAACACACAAGACACATCGCCCCAAACACATCACCCAAGCACAACGAACCACAACACAATGGACGCGTGCAACTTTCCCGAGCTGCTGGCGCTCGACCTGGAAACGGCCGAATCCATCTTTGCGTCCAGGCGCATGACGGCTGGCGCCCCGCGGCCCATGGATGTGATATTTGAGCCCAAGAGCAGCAAGCAGATGCAGGATCTGTACCAGCAGGCAAGCCCAGAAACTGGCCATGGGCGACATGGACCTCGACCTGGCACAAGTCAACAGCATTTTGAGCAAAGCCGCTGCGCTCGCCTATGCCTCGCCACCACCGCCATCACCACCAGTGGCAGCAGCACCATCAGCAGCACAAGCAGCAGTCGTGTCGTCTAAACGCTCCCCGTCCTCCTTCAAGACCTTTACCGACGCTGAATTCGAAGGCGAGCAGGTCGAAAACACACACACCCAGTTTACGGCCACGCACCAGCGGCCGCAGACGAGACCAGCTCTCACAGCACCACATCTCTTCTCCCACTCACACTCCCACTCACACTTCCACTCATACTCACACCAAAAACAACCTTCGTGACCACGCTCGATCCAAGTCCACAACACACGCAGCCGTCGGCAGCTCCGGCACTGGCAACAACAAGGGCCTCGACAGCAGCAGTCCCTTTTCCCAGCATCGCCTACAACAGCAACAACAGCAGCTGCTGCAGCAGCTGCAGCCTTTCTCGTCTTCTCGCCCGTACAGAACCGACCCGTACGAGCAGCCGCGGCCAACAACGGCCACGGGCCTCAGCGACCGCGCCAGCTGCCGCTTCGACGACCTCTTTGACAACAGCCGCTTCAGCAACGACCGCTACAGCCCGGGCCCCATCTTTTCCATCTCGCGGACCAAGACCAAGCCGTCCACGTTCTCATCCACGTTCTCATCCACGCCCGCCTCGTCCCAAGCAGCAGCAGCCGTCCCTCGCTACTCTGGCGCAGACACAGGCGCGGGTAGCGGCAGCACAGCGGGCGACTGGGACTCGGACAGCGTGAACAGCTTTGAGCTGCCCACCATTAGCCTGTCGCGGCGAGACGAGCGCGGTGGTGGCACCGCAGGCCGCCGTGGTAGTGCTGGTGCTGGTGTTGCCGGTGCTGGTTCTGGTGGTGCCGGGGGTGGTCGTAGTGGTGGACTGCCCCAGTCCCGTTCCGCGCCGTCGGTGCACCAGCGCATCCAGCTGCAGGAGGAAGAGCAGCGCCAGCAGCTGCAACAGCTGCACCAGCTCCAGCAGCTCCAGCAGCTCCGGCAGCTCCAGCAGGAGCTCCAGGAAAAGCAGCGTCTGCAGCAGCAGCTGGAGCAGCAGCTGCAGCTTCAGTTCCAGCGCGAGCAGGCGCTGAAGGAGGCGGCAGGCCTCGCAGTTTCCTACCCAAGCCCGAGCCCCAGCCCCAGCCCGATTCCGAGCTCAAACAAGAAGGAACTCGTCGACAAGGAGCTCCCACAGCTGCCTGTTTCGGACTACAAGGAGGCCGCGCGGAAAGAGCGCCCGTCGCACCTTCCCACACAACTCTACACCGACACCTACGACGACGACGACGACGACGACGTCCGCCGCGATAGTCGTGACAGCTACGATAGCTTCTACGGCACTTACAACAACAAGAACCACTACGACGGCAACGACAACAACAGCGACGACGACGACGACAACGACGCGGCCAGCGTGTCCTCGTTTGGCTTCAACCACCCGACGGCGCACCGCAACAGCGGCGGCGGCATGACCATCTCGTCGGCCGCCGACGTCCGCGGCCGCCAGCAGTCGGTCGTGACCATGGCGACGTCGGTCACGTCGTCTGGCGCCGGCTGCCGCTTCTCGTCGCAGTCGCGCACGCTGTCGGCCCTGGGGGCGCCGTACGCGAGCCTGCGGAGCGCCGGTGCTGGTGGCGGCATTGGCAGCGACCGGCACGTCGAGTTCAGTCTCCACGACCATGCTGACCTCGTCCGTGACGTCGACGGCGACGGCGACGGCTACAGCGTCAACATCAGCACCAAGCCTACCATGGCCCAGGGCAGTGACCGTGACGAGCCGGCCGCCGTTCTCTTGTCGGCAGGCAAGGCCAAGGACGCAGCGCCTGCGGACGGCTCATCCAGCAGTCCGCGAGAGGTAAAGGCGGGCAACGAGTCCAGTTGGATGACGCTTTGACGACGATGACGAGGAGGAGCAGCACCAACAGCACCACCACCAGCAGCAGACCTACAATAGCACTGCCAAGGCCATGAATGGTGTCAGCAACGCCGGCAATATCCGTGACGTCAGCAACGTTGTGCGGCACAAGCAGTCCGTGGACGATTCGGCCGTCGACCTGCCGGCCACCTCCCACGAGAGCTTGCCGCCCCGGCCCAAGACGTCGGGCGGCTACTCGGAACGCAGCGTGCCCACCGACTTCCGCGCCAATGACCGACTGGGCACCAGGGCGGCAGGCGCTTGTCTCGGCGTGCCCGCCGTCTCATCTCCTCCGCCGTCGCCTGCCTTGCCACAGCAGCCACAGCATCAGCAGCCACCACAGCACCACACCGTTTGCCGTGCCCCAACGCCGCTCCTCACTTGGCCATCAGGCTGCCCTCGAGTCGTTTAAGCAGATGCAACAGAACCCGAAGCCTGGCTACGTCCACCGCCTGCGGCATTTCCTGTCCTTTAGCGACGCGTCTGTCTACAGCAACGAACGCGCCCCGGCAGGCGTCCAACACTGGCGGCGGCGTGGTCTGCGCTCCTTGTTCGAGCGGCCCAAGACGAGCTCCTTGTCGCATGCACCTCCTTCCCGACCGTTGACCTTCCGTCAGGACGGTCAATGAGGCCATCAACGCCAACGAGAGCATCGACGAGCCGCTGGTGTTCCTGCAGCGCACCGTCTACCGCAAGCCCGTAGCAGGAGCACAAAATTCTTTGCCCGAGATGGATACTCTGGCAGACCAGAGCTACGAGCAGCCGCAGCGGCAGCAGCAGCAACCCGCGCGGCGTGTACGCGAAATGTTCTCCATCAGCCACAGCCACGGCGACACGGGTTGTCGGGAGGGTGCTGGCCAGGCCGGTGACGCGCAGGAGCGGCCGTTTGTCGAGCCGCTGCTCGTCAGCCAGTTTGACGACGACAGCGACAGCGAGATGGGCCGCGACGACGTCCAGGAATATGACTCTGCTGCCAACAACACCCGCGACGCGGATCTGTTTGGCGACTTTGAGGGCGCGTACAACTACGAGGGCGATGACAAGATCATGATGGCCACGGCGATGCCCTTCTCCAAGCAAGAACCGGCCAGCGCGGTCGCTGCACTCGGTCCGGTCCCAGCGCTCGCAGCGCTCGCTGTCGGTCTACCGGCTGCACGAGTCATCCCCGAGCACCGACGCGCTACATCAGTGGCAAAAAAGCCGTGTATGAGAGCCCGGACGAGAACGACGTCGCATCTGCAGTCCTGGATTGAGCACGCCTCGAGAAGCCAGCAAGAGCTGGCTCTTCAGCAGCAGCAGCTGTACAGCCAGGGCCGGTAACCCACATGCGCAGTGCCTTTTACGACGAGGAGGAGCCGCAGGAGGAGGTCCAGCGCGGCCGTTTGATGGCGAGCAGGATGCCGTGCGGGAACAAGAGGTGGCTGTCCAGCCGCTGTCTCGGCCCCACATGACGCCCTTCTGTCACCTGCGCCTGACGACATACGAGCTCCAGACGGCGCTTCACAAGGCCCAGCCCGTCCCGCTGCTCTTCTTCTCGCAGCCGGGCATCGTCGGCATGCCCTGCCGCGCGAGGTCGTGGACACCCTGCGCGTGTCCGTCTCGTGCTTTCCCGAGACCATGCTCAGCCTGTCCAGCTCTCCATCCAGACCATCCGCTCCTACTCGCGCAAGGTCCGCCACCGCAGCCAGGCTGACGCAGACGACACCTACCGCCTGCTGATGGCGCCCTCGTCGTCGTCGCCGTCGTCCACGCCGTTTCCACCAGCTCTCCCGCCCAGCCCCACGACAGCAAGCCACCATGTTCCACCGTCGCCAGCGTCGCCGACGGCCATGTCCTTTGACCTCGGCACAGGCGTCTCGCGGTCCATGACAGCAACGTCGACGTCGACGTCGCACAGCTCGCGTCGTTTCTGGAAAGAAGCTGACCGGTGGTGGCGGCCACAACAACAGCAACAGCAGCAACAACAACGGCAGCAACAGCAAAAGCACCAGCAGCGACAACAGCCGCTCTACAGGGCCCACGCTCAGTCTGTTTGCGGGCTTCCGGTCGTCGGCCAGCTCCAACGGCAGTAGCAGCTATGGTGCTAGCTACCCGCTGTCTCCGGCCACCGTGGGCTCCTCGGCGCCACGCATGTCCAGCGTCAGCCGTCGTGGCAGCACGCGCCCGGACAACGCCGAGGAGGACCAGGGCAAGGCCAACGGCCTCTGCTTCAAGCGCATCTTCCCCACAGGCTCCGACTATCTGTGCGACGCGCTGTACGCACACATCATTGCCTTCAACTACATCAGCCTGTTGTGTCCGCCACCGCCGACCGCTGGTGAGGATGCTGCTGTTGCTGTTCCCGAGGTGGCTGTGGATTCCTCTGCAGCCTCTCTTGATCCCACAGCCGAGGTCCGTACGCTGGCCTCCTCGACCACAATGTTCGAATCCGCCCAGCAGCAGCAGCAGCAGCAGCGCCGCCAGACCATCCGCATCTATGCCGGGTCCGATGTGCCCCTGCCGCTGGCCGAGCCGGATGACGTTCACACCAACGCCAGCAGCGCCAATGGCAACGCGTTCTCCCGGCTGCTGTCACTGACCTCGTCGCGGCCGTCGTCGCGTGGTACGCTCGGCGGCGGGGGCGGCGGCGGCGGCGGGAGTGGCAGCGTTCACACCAACGACAACAATAACAACGACGACGGCCGTATGATCTCGCGCAAGGCTGCGCTCCTCCTCGGCATCACCGAGACTCTGGAGCCGGACAGCCCCAGTCAGAGCCCCAAGAAGGCGTCGCTCACGTCCAGCAGCACCATGGAGAGCCCACCCTCTCCGTCCTCGGGCGGCCGCAGCAACAGCCTTGCCCGGCGCTACAATTCGATGCGTCGCCGCCATCACATGCGCATGGGCCACTCCATCTCCGAGTCGACCGCGGCTGCCTCCAAAGATGATCAAGAAGGCATTGCCGGGGGCTGGCGGTGGTGGCAGCAGCGGCAACAGCTTTAGCAACGGCAACGGTAGCAACAAGGCCGAGATCAGCAGGCCCATCTACGAGGATAAAGACGTGGCTCTGATCCCGGCCAGCGGTGTCCCAGCTTCAGTGGCGACCACAGCCGCTGCTCCTGCATTGGCGTCTGCTTCTGCTTTGCTCCACAACAGCACCCACTGCACCCTCAGCACCCACAGCAGCTGCTGCTGCTGCCGCCGCCGCCTCGGACGCTTCGATGCGCGACCTGCATGCCGGTCTGCACGCCTGTATCAGCCAGCTGGTTGCAACCATGAAGCTGACGACGGGCCAGCTAGGCAACACGCTGCTCAACGCCGAGGTGGCCCGCGACATTGACCCGCTGTTCCTGCGTACGCTCTGCGAACTGGTGCGTTCGCAAGAGGAGCAGTTCTAGGCGGTGCTGCTTTTCTTTTCTTCTTCTCTTATTGTTTTCTTTTCAAATATTTCACGCATCTCACAATTTCATTATTTTATTGTTTTATTTGATCTTTGACCTTTGATTTTCATATTCTCTGTTTTGATACTCTCTTGAATTTATTCTTCTGCTTTGTTGCATCTGTTTCGTTGGCTCTCTTCCTTGTCCTTCTTTTAATTTGTATTGGGACTAGATGTCAATATCCAGTCCGGGGACAAGAGGAGAAGAAGGGACTAAAGAAGATGACGGCCTTTTGACGATTTTGATTATTTGGTGTGATGGAACGGAAGGACAGGATAGATGGGAAACATCAATACCCAATGGCGGCCAAGGGGAAAATACCAATTGTGAATGCTTTTGGTTTTTTTTTGTTGATGCGCGCGCTTCTTTTCAATTCATTTTTTTGCAATCACCTCCCGCTATTTAATAAAGCACGTCAAACAGCAAACACTTCCTTCGTTGTCATCATAAATACCGTAATCATCTGCTGTAATGCTACCAGAGTCGCGTATCTCCCCCAGTGAAGTAAAGGAGCATTGAATTGAGAGGAAAGAAACACAGGTATGCGCCAGTTCTATCAATGCACCTCGACAAGCAAAAAAGGAAAGCAAAGAAGAAAAGAAAAAAAAAAAGCCCCTTCTTTTCCCCATGTTCCGTCGTCATGTGTCGGATCAAGCCGCAGTCCGCCCGGCCGGAGCCTTTCCTTGCATTCGTGCAGAGGAGTTGGCCACGCCGCCACCACTCCGGCCACGGCCCCTCGACGCCCGTCCCGCGCGCGGTGTGAAGCTGCCAAAGGCGCCGCCTTTACTGTCGTCCGCAGCAGCAGCCCCTGGGCGCAGCGACGGCGCCGTGCTGTTGAAGATCGCCTCGGCCAGCCCCGACATGGCCACGGACAGCTGCGCCACGGCGTCCACCCGGTCTGCATCGGCGTGCGAGTCCAGCTCCAGAATCCCGGCCTGCTGGTCAATGGTGCCCGCCATACGGCCATCGACAATCAGGAAGCCCAGAATGTCCTGCACCTCGGCGTCGCTGATGCGGATCTGCTCGGCAATCCAGCGCGTGCGCAGGCGCGTGTACGGCGCAATGATCTTGAGAACGGCCTTGGTGCGCATGTTACGCGTGACCTCGTCAATGTTCTCGGCAATGAAAGCGTCCTGCAGCAGGTCCGGGTTGCGGTGCAGCACGTCCTCGTAGCGGTGGATGTCGTCGTGCTGGTACGCCTCGACGAGGTAGGTCATGGCCGCGATGCGCGGGTCGTTGCGGTAGGGCTTGGTCTCCTGCGAGTCGAACGGGTTGATGTTGGAGCGCATGAGCATGGTCGTCAGCAACAAATACTTGAGCACCTGGATGCGCTGCAGCGAGCCGGCCTCGTCGTAGTTGCGAAACGACTCGAAAAAGTCGCTCTGCGCGTCCTTCCAGTTCTCCTCGCTCATGTGCATCTTGCCGCCGCACTCGCGGATGATGCCCATGATCTTGGGGTGCGGCACGGCCGAGCGCACCGTCAGCGCGCGCTGGTACAGCTGCTTGAGCTGCTTGTTGTTCTTGCGCTCCGCGTACATCTGGATCTCGAGCGCGTAGATCTCGAGCAGGTACGTGCCCTTAGATGGGTCATCGCTGCCGTCGGCTTTCTGGCACGCCTTGTGCAGGTCGCGCAGCTTGCGCATCACGTCGGCGTACTGCTGCCGGTCCAGCAGCAGCTTGGCCTGCTTGATGTTGGTCTTGAGCCACAGCCGCTCGTTGTTGGTGCCCAGGAAGCACGTCAGTGTCAGCTCGTAAAACGACTCCATGAAGCGCGCGGCCGTCTTGTCGCCCGCGGCCGCCGCAAGCGCCGACATCTTCTCGCAATAGTCCAGCATGTTGTTGATGGACTTTTCCGAGTAGTTGCGCGTCACCGCCGACTTGACATAGGTCAGCAGCTCCTTGTAGTGTGCCACGGCGTCTTCGTACCGCCCCAGCCGGAACTCGAGCTTGATTGCTTGCTTGAGGCCTTTGAAGCCCCAGTCGCCCTTTTCCTCTTCTAGTTCGGGCAGCCCCAGGAACTCGGTGATGGCCTCTTGCGGGTCCGTCAGCTTCGTCTGCTTGGCATTGTAGTACTTGTTCTCGATGGTCACTTCGCCCGCATCCTGCTCGTCCTCGTCGTCCTCGTACTCGAAGTCGTACTCCTCCTCGTCTGACTCTTGCATAAAATCATCGTCAGACATGGCGGCAACGAGGCCAGTAGGCGGCAGGGGTGCTCTGGGTGGGCGGGACAAGAAGAGGAGGCCGTCGAGGTCAGCGTATCGGCCGTGTCGTAGCAGCGTGGGTACGCGTGGTGTGTACAGATGGAAGATTGTGGGTTGAAGCAGACGGCAGACGTGATGATGCAGGTCGAGGGCAGTGAGGGGAAGGAAGGCGCCGACGGCACGCAAACAGCAACAAGCTCTCGAAAGCGGAAGGAGCCCCACTCTAGCATCCTGCGGACGTGCTGGGCAGGAGCGCCCCGCCGCCAGCCGTGCACGGTCCACTTTTCAGCCTTCCCTTAGTAGAGGCAATTTTTAGCGCATGCACTTACCGGGGACTGAACTGTTCAGGGAGGCAACAGGCAACACTGAGGAAATCTGCCCAACCTCACAGAACGTTTGTTGTTCTTCGCCCAGACAACACACATTTCCTTAACCTAAAACCCTCTCCCTCACACGTTACCGCCATCATGGGAAGCGGCGATCTTAACACGAAAAAGAGTTGGCACGTTGTCAACCTCAAAAACCAGCGCAGAGTATGGGAGAGCGAACAGGCCGCGCTCGCGGAGCGCAAAAAGGTCAATGAGCGCATCGAGGAGCTGCGCAAGGAGCGCCAGGAGGAGGAGATCACGCGGCAGCTCGAGGCTGCCGGTGGCACCAAGCGCATCGATCGCGTCGACTGGATGTACCAAGGGCCCTCGGCCGACAACGGGGGCATGGTGACGGAAGAGGCCGAGGCGTTTTTGCTGGGCAAGAGACGCATCGACTCGCTGCTGCGCGGCAACGAGCACAAGCAGCTCGAGAAGAATGCTGTGTCCGACCGGTTTGCGACGCTAGGCGCTGGGAGTGCCGACAGCACGTCGGCTATCGGCGTAGCCGGTGGCGCGGGCGGTCTGCCCACGGCAGCCTCTGCGCGCGACATGGCCGCCAAGATCCGCGAGGACCCGCTGCTGGCAATCAAGCGGCAAGAACAGCAGTCGTACGCGGCCCTCGCCAATGACCCGGTCCGGCGGCGACAGATGATGGCGGCCATGGGCCTGGCGGGCGGCGACGACGACGACAAGAAGAAGAGCGGCAGCGGCGGCAGCAGTCGACGATCCCACCACCGCAGCAGCCACCACCGAAGCAGCCACCGCAGCCACCGCACCGTGATGACGACTACGGTAGCGATGACGACGATGAGCGGCGACACAAGAGACGGCGGCGAGATGACTCGAGAGACCGGGACCGCGAACGAGACAGCAGACGCAGCCGGCGCGACTCATTCGATGACGACTGGAGGAGCCCACGTCGCGGTGACAGAGACAGAGATACGAAAAGAAGAAAAGAAGACGGTGGCCGCGATCGGTCACGCGAGGAAAGACGGAGGGATCGGAGTCCACGTGACCGGAGTCCGCGGCGCTCACCTGCTGGCTCCCCTTCGCAGTCACCAGCACCAAGACGAGACCGCCAGCGAGACCGTGGCCGTGACCGTGACTATGAACGAGACAGGCCAAGAGAGGAAAGAAGCGCAAGGAATGGCAGAGAGGACCTCAATGGCCGGCGAGGAGGTGACAGAGACGGGCGGGGCGACAGAAATGGCCGTGACGACAGAAACGGCCATGATCGGAGAGACTCTGGCAGGCCTTCGTACCGGAATGGTGGTGGAAACGGCAATGGAAACAGCAACAGCAACGGAAACGGAAACGGCAACAACAACGCCGAGGAGCGTGCTCGGAAACTTGCAGCCATGCAGGCCAACGCGGCTGACCTCGCCAAGGAGCGCCAGTCGCGTCTGGCTGAGATTGAGGCCAAGGAGTCTGCGGACCGCAATGCCGACGAAAAAGCACGCGCTGAGGACGCCAAGCTGACGGGCGGCGGCATGACAACGTCGTTTGGCACGAACCTGCGCAAAAAGGCCGGCGACATGGACCTGTCTGAGCGCCTTGGCCGCAGCCGGCAGGGCCTGCAGCGGGATGAAGAATAAGACGAGGAATAAACACTCGGCATTACGCATTACTCGCGTGCTATTGGCATATACTAGGCGTTGGGGGTTTTTTGAAACAAAGCAAAACAGAGGTATCAAATCATATCTACACATTTCTAATGCAAAATCTATCATGCCAGATTCCATTTTTGCCTTTTTTATATGTTTTCTCGGTGTTCCGCTCCACGTCTACCGGTACTTTTCATACTCGGCTGTCTCCTGTCTCTTGGTCTCGATGCGCGCAAGAGTCGCTTCGTCGTAAAGGCTCGACAACGGCTGGCCCTTGAACAAGATCTGGTCCTGGTGTCGGCTAGCCTCCTCGCGCGTCATGCACACCAGGTCTGCCAGCCAGATCCGCGCCGTTCTCTGCTCAGCTTGCAGGGGCACATCACCCTCCAGATCCTGAGGAGCAGGGCGGATGCGGTCCAGCAGGGACTCGACCACATCAGCGCCCTCTTCCCGCGTGGGCAGCTGCCAGCGAACAAGGGTAGTGCGCGTGGGCAGACCGGACACGGCGCTGCGACCACGGTAGACCTCTTCGACAAGGAAGGCCACGTCTCCGGCCGTCAGAGGTACGCGAAGGCCGACCGCAGCTGACGACGCATCAGCCGCTGCCTTGCCCTTTTTGTCGTTCTTCTTGCTCTTCTTGCTCTTCTTGCCCTTGCCAGTTTCTTCTGCAGGAGCCGTGGCGTCTTCCGTCGGAGCGTCGCCATTAGCGGCCTGGGTGGCCTTCTGCTCAAAGTGGCGCACCATCTTCTCCTCAAAGCCATGCACCGCCGCAAGGATTTGGTCGTACAGCTTCTCGCGCCCTTTGACAGCAGTATAATCATGCGGGTAGCCTAGTGGTGTCAGCAAAAGATTCCATCTTTGGTGAGGAAAAGAAAATGAAAAAAGAAATACAAAAAAGACACAACAATATACATACCGACAGCTCCAGGAGAATGTGGGTGGCCAGTGTGTAGCCAAAGACGGCCGGCAATGTACCCAACACAGGCAGGATGCGCACGCGGAAGTCAGGCAGCGCACCCAGCTCGCGCACGGCGTCCTTGCCCTTGGCAAACTGCTCGTCCGACAACGGCAGCAGCGTGGCCTTGCCGTCGCCGGCTGCCGTCGTCTCGGTCGAGTACACGGCGGGGATGCCGTTGGTGATGCCCAGCAGCTTGAGCCGACGCCGCGTCGCGCGCGACAGGCGGTCCTCGGCGCTGGAGCCAATATCGCCAATCACAACGCGCGTGGGATCGCTCTTGGTTCCCGCGCCCATGGACGCAATGATGGGCAGCTTGTGCTCGTGGCAGTAGCGCAGCAGCTCGACCTTGGTGTCAATGTTGTCAATGGCGTCGACAATAAATGAAATGGGACGCTTCTCCTTCTCGGCGGCACTGCTGCCCAAAGAAGCAGCGCCGTCCGCGTCCGCGTCCTTCCACGGGCCCAGGAGCCGCGCCGCTGCCGGCCCGTCAAACTTTTCGCCGCGCAGGTCGAAGCGCACCCACGGCGCCACGCCAGCAGCCGGCGCGACAGCACACGCACCTTGGGCCGCCCAACGTCCGCCAGCGTCGCCACGGCGTGCCGGTTGAGCGAGCTCAGCGACACCTGGTCAAAGTCCACGAGCCGGATGCGCGCCACGCCCGAGCGGGCCAGAGCCGCCGCGCAGTGCGAGCCGACACCGCCGCAGCCCACCACCACGACCACGGCATCGCGCACCTTTTGCAGGCCAGCGGGCGTCAGGAACGCCTGGTTGCGCGTCAGCTGCTCGAGAACAACCTCCTCGGCATAGTCGCCCTCCTGGGCCCGGCGTGCGAGCGCCAGCGCCCGGAGCTCCTCTGGATCGTCCGTCTCGACAACGCTGTCGCCCTGGTCATTGTGGTGGTGGTGGTGATCGGCGCCAATGGGCGACAGCTGGTTGGTGTCTATCGCACTGTCCTCCTCCTCGACAAAATGTGCCACGGACCGCTTGAGCCGGCGCAGGCGCGAGGCCTGGGCGTTGTGCTGAATGCCCAGGACGAGGCCAACAGCCACGGCGCCGGAGACGACTGCCGTGGCGGCCAGCTGCAGCGGCCGGCTGTTGCTAGCCTGCGCAAGAAGGGACGTCATGTGAGGGGGGCAGGGAGAAGAAACGGCTCGGGGGGTCGGTAGGAGCCAATGGCTGTCGGGATGGATTGGGAGGGATTGGAGAGCAAAAGGTGGTGGATGTCGCGTGCAAAGTCATCAAGGTGTAGAAATGGCAGTCGCGGTTCAAAACTCCAATGCGCCAGTCAAATCGTTCCTTCCTTCCCCCTCACGTCATCGGCCACTGCCAAAAGGCGGAAGGTGCACCCCTCACTAACAAAACTTTCAGGCGGCAAAGAAAAGGACTTTTAGTGGAGAAAGGCACGCAAGGCCACGCAAGGGGCGGCCGCTAATGCACTAAATACACCAGATGGCAGCTATCAGATCTCACGGTTCAGCCTTGCTATCACAGAAGTCAGCAGCGCGACTGTCTTGTACATGTACTTGTAGTAGTGCTTAATGCTTTTAATTTACCCTCTTGTTCTCTCATCTCGGCGGTATAAACTGTCTACTGAATATACGAGAGCAGGGGAATGTAAGTGGAAATAGCATACTAAAGACAGGAAAGAGAGCAAATACAAGAAGCTGGTAAATAACACAGGTGTGGAATTAAAAGACAAGTAAGAAAATAAAGCGGTGGTAGTAGAGGAAGGTATAAAAAGAAGCAGAAACAAAGAAGAATAGCGACAGAATAAACACAGCGCCTAAGCTCGTAAGCAGACGTAGGACAAAACAAAACTGCAAAGACAACACTGCCAGAGGCTCCGTTTGCGACTCTTCTCTTCCCTTCCCCTCGTGTAGACTTGCATTACTCAAGTCCGTTGGAAGGGGGCGGGTTGGTGGACACGACAGGGGGAAGAGCGAAGCTGATAAGGTGCTGTAGTTCAAATAAATCAAACTGACGAAGGAAAAGCATGATACATGTTGAAGCGAAAGGGTCGTTATGTGCAAGAAAGAAAGCACGGTCAAAGTGAATGCTGGCAATGCAAAACGGAATCAAGGGCGAAAAGACGGCATACGGCAGGCCGGACCAGAGGACAGACCAACAGCAGACGGCCAGATCAGGGTTGGACGCCCAGGGGTGCTGCGAAATGGACGCTGCCCGCAAAAGCGACACGCGTATATGTGTACACAGCACGAAAATCCACGCAGGTTTTGTTGGTCAAAGCCGAGTGTCAAGTCGTCGTCATCGTCGTGTGATGTGTGTCGTGCGTCGGCCCCTTTTACATGATCGTGCAGCTGCTGCCTTCCCGGTCCTTCTTAACGCTCAGGGCCACACGCGCCGCTTCGGTAAAGGCCTCGTTAACACCGCGGTTGCGCATGGCCGAGCACTCGAGATACCGCATGGCGTTGATGCGGCGAGCGACCTCCAGGCCCTGGTCGTAGTTGATCATGGGCTTCTTTTCACGAGCAGCCGAGCCGCCAGCTGCACCGCCGGTGGGGGAGACTTCGGAGCCGTTGCCGGTTGCGTCTGCTTCGCTGCCGGTCTTGCCAGCGCCCCAGCACCGGCTGCGCCTCCTTCTGTCGTTGCCGCAGCTGTGTCCTCGGCATCGTCGTCGCCTGCTTCGCGCAGGTCGCACTTGAGCGCCACCAGCACAAGCTTGACACCAGGGCAGTTGTCAGCAATCTCGCCCACCCACTTGGACTCGACGTTCTCGAGAGAATCCTTGCTGTCGACGCTGTAGCAGAGCATGATCAAGTCGGTGTCGTCTGGGGAGAAACAATGTCAGAAGAATATGCACTAAAACAACAAAATTAACCAAAAAAGCGTCTTGGGGGACCTACCGTATGAGAGACTGCGTAACCGGTCAAACTCCTCCTGGCCGGCTGTGTCCCAGAGCGACAGCTCAATGTGCACGTTATCCACAAAGATATCTGTATAAAAAGAAAAGAAAAAAGGCCTGTCAGTTGTTTGCAACGCCAGACAAAGGGTTTCCACGCGATCATGGGGTGGAGGGCCACGGCGCAACATACCATGGACGTAGTTCTCGAAGACAGTGGGCTCATAGACAGTCGGAAAGTAGCTATAGAAGGCGAGATCGTTAGAAACGGTCGTTGATGATGGCACCCTGCAGGCGAAGAAAGGGACGATGTGGAATCATAGACCCAGATGCAGCACAGGGGCCGCACCGCGAAAAGAAAAGAGGAGAAAAAAGAAGAACGACAAACATACCCTCTGGTAAAGACGTTCAACAATGATGTCTTGCCACATGCACCATCGCCTCTGTAAGACATTAGCCTTGTCAGTTCGTCTGCATCGAGCGAAAACTGCATGCGCCATGCATCCTCCTTGTTCGGGCGCCGTGCCAAACTCACAGCAAGACCAGCTTGCGCTGTACTGTTTTGGAACCGCCGCACAACATTGTGGTCGAAGTCGGAAGAAGAATTAAGAAGAACGGAAACCCAGAAAGGGGCAGGTGACGCAAAGGCAAGCAGGTCGAGGGCGCGAGAGCCGCAAGAGGAGGGGCCGTTCGGAGGAGAATAGATTCGACGGTAACGGTCGCGGGCCGCGCGAGTCGCTGTCGCGCAAAACGACGAACAGGGGAACAAGGGAAACTCGGGTTGGCTGGACACGCGCGTGTCAAAGAAGAGGTCGCGAAAGAAGAAGAAGAAAAGGGCGAGAGAAGACTACCGATGCGCAGACAGTTGGATCCAAAAAGGGCGCGGGCAGAAGCGGTCTCAAGGCTTGTCGTAGATTGCGGGTTCGAGGTGGGAACAATGGCAAAACGGGAGAAAGCCAAAAGAAAATAAAAGAAGACAGAAGGACGACAGAAGGGGAGACGGGAGGAGGAGGAGACAAGAGAGACGAGAGAAACGACAAGGGTTTGTTTAGATTGCCGTTCCCTGAGCACAGCAGAGATTGGAGAGCGGAGGATGGACTTGTACACGGTCGAAAGAATGGACAAGTGGTCTGGCAAAAGAAGCAAAAAGAGAGAGACGAGAAGAAGGGAAAAGAAAGGGACGGACAAATAACCGGGAAATATGGAGTTATGGGAGTTCGGTAAGTGGAAAATGCAGATTTATAATGAAGCGGACGAGGAAAGCACCACTGGGGCGGCCGGCGCTGTCACCAAAGGCGAGGGTTTGAGTAACCACGACCTAGAAGAGCAGGAGGGGAATTGGGGAGGGAGGCAGGAGCGACAGAGCTGAGCATTCCAAAGGGGAAAGGGGGCGGTCGAAAAATTGGGCAACAAGAGACGAGGCAGGAACGGCCTGCGCTAGGAGCAGTACTATTTCTTATATTACTAGTGGAAAACAATGCAAGCATGACGTTGCAGCTGCTGGATATTTCAATTTACTGAGCAGGAGGTAAAATTCGCTGGACGAGGGGAATCGTGAACGAGAGCTTATTGGGGGTCTCTCTGAAAGAGGAACAGGCGTACGGAGTATGGAGAACGCAGCAGAGGCACAGAGGCACACGGACGTGGCCCCCTGTCGACCGTGGCGCTTGTAATACCTAATAATAGCGGATGCGCCTACCGCTGGGACATGCATGCTTAACCAGCGATGCTGTATTACTTGGCAGGAACGGCCAGCACATGCACTTGCAGAATACGGAAGGTTTCTCCAGTGGCGCATCGCCGTACGAGTAAGATACGGAGTACATATACGAGTATGGCAACGTGTGCGTACGGAGGACCTTTGAACACGCATCGCATGCACCACGTATGTTGGCTCGTTCGTGTTCGCTGGGCCATTGATCAACAGGAATGCATCGGAATGCAAATTAATACCGGCCGCCTCTCCACCTGATGGTGTCGGGCAAGAATGCATTCGAGGAGAAAATATATAAATAATAAGAATACAACCAATACATGTACAGTGAATGCAGCGAATGCATATCAGTGGCTGCTACGAGACAATACATGTTATTCGTGTCACGACGAAATACGTAAACGACTGTCAAAGAAAAAAAGTCTAATAACTATAAAAAAAGGAAAAGAAACTCCATGTGGCATATATAAGAAAGAGACAAGATTCCGACCACTTCCATCCCCTCCCTTTCCCTCGCACGGTTTTTTTCTTTTAGTTTCCATCCTAAAAAGACAAAGACAAAAGAAACATTAACAAAGATAAATTAAAAAAAAAACTACATGACACATTTACAAGGTCCGTTTGCGGGGGTTCTTCGGTGCTTGGTTTTGTTGTTCAGGTTTCGAGGGTTGCACGCGTACGCTGTCTTTCGCTATCATGGCTCTAGATCGTTCGCTCGTCGTCGTCATCGTCGTCGTTGTTTACATCACCGGGATGCCTCAAACTCGTTGTAGCCGAGCGCAAGGTTCATATTCTCTGTAGGAAGACGTTAGTTGCAGTCCTTGACAATCTCGAATATATGGCAGGGAAATGGGGTAAAGGGAGGTAAAGTGAAAGAGAGAGAGAGAGAGAGGGAGAGGGAGAGAGAGAACTTACGCAGACACTGGGTCGCAGCACCCTTGAGCAGGTTGTCAATAGTCACGCAGACCACAACGTGACGGCCAGACGAGTGCACCGCAAAACCGCCAATCTCGACACCGTGTTTACCGCTGATCGACTTGACCAGGGGCGCCTCGCCACAACCTTGACCAGCTTCTCGCCGGCGTAGCGGTCCTGGTAGATCTGGCGATGTCGCGCGACGTCATGGGAGCCTTGAGCGGGATGTGGATGGTGTGGTGGATGCCCTGGAACAGACGGCCACGTGCGGCGTAAACGCCACGTTGTAGCCCAGCTGGTCGCTGATTCTCACGCTCGTGGATGTGGTCCGTTAGGCTGTAGGCGATCAGGTTGTTCGTGAGCAGCTCAACATCGTTCTTGGGCGAGGGCTTCGTGCCGGCACCCGAGTAGCCGCTGACACCAAAGATCACGGGCGTACCACCGAGGTGCTCCAGCAGGGGCGAGATACCCAGCTGCGCCGCCGTCGCGTAGCAGCCGGGGTTCGAGATGAGGCTGGCGTTCTGGATCTGCCGCGCTGGACCAGCTCGGGAAGACCGTAGGTCCACGACTTGTCGAAACGGTAGTCGCCGACAGGTCAATAATGACACTCTTGTCCGCAACCGCTGCCGCTTTCGCGGCGAGCCTCCTGATGGCATCGACGTACGGCTTGCAAACGCCGTTGGGCAGCGCCATCACCCAGCAGTCGACCTCGTTGCGGCTCTCCATGTCGCGGATGTCCTCGGGCTCAGGTTCTCATAGTGATCTGGCTCTTGTCGTAGCCCTTGAGCTGCGTGCCCGCCAGCTCACGCGAGCTGACGTGCGTCAGGTCCAGGTACGGGTGGGCGTTGAGCAGGGCAATCAGGGCCTGGCCAGTGTAGCCACGCGCACCGATCAGGGCTACGCGAGCAGCGCGGTCGTTGGTAGCGTTCTTCTTGCCGAGTGGCGGTTGGGGTTTGTCGTGTCCTCATCGACGCGGTTAGCCCGGGTCGTGGAGAAGGATGCGGCGGCTGAAGAAGCGGGAAAGAAGAGAAGGTGGACAGGAGGGAAGAAGACGAGGGAGACGAGGGAAACGAGGTGGTGGGGCGGCGGGTAGCGGTGGAGACTGCGCGAACCTGCTGCTGCTGCATGGGAGAGGACTGGAACGCGGCAGACGTGGCGGCCTTGACAGCGGCTGCGGCGGCAGAGTCACTGCCCGCGCGCTCTGCGGCGCGCTGGAGGCGGGCCTCGAGATTAGCGTCGCCCAGCATGGAGCGGCCGTGCTCCGAAAAGTCCTTCATGACCTGGACGATCTCGTTGCCGTCCTCGACACCGTACCAGAAAAGCACGTTGCCGTTGCGGGCGACGCTGCCGTCGGCCTTGTCAAAGAACCACGTCAGGTTCTCGTCGTTTCTCGTTGACAGTCCAGATCAGCTTGGGAAGTCCTTGCGAATAGCAGTAAAAATGTTCTCGGCAATGTTGCCCAGCCAGCCACCCTTGCTGATCGTCAACGTCGCGAGCGTAGCAAACGGCCGGTCAGCAGAAGGGGAAAGGCAATCGCCAGGGCGTTCATCTGCTCGTCGTAGTACGCACGGAAGGGTTCTCGCGCAGGAACTCGACGTAGGTGTCGACCGTCTGGCGGGCGTTGGGCCGTCGCGGTCGCGGAGCAGAACCGTCTTGAGCTGCTCGAGGTCCGAGAAGGCGGTGACGTCACTGGCCGAGACCAGCTTAGTGCCGCGGCGGATCAGGGTGCCGGCACCGGAGTCAGTGAACAGCTCCTTGTGCAGGTCCTGCGGGCGATGATAGCCACGCTGGACTCGCGGGGAAGCGTGTCGAGCAGGTCCTTGATTCTCCTTGATCTTGAGGCGCGTGCCAAACTTGCACCACGACTGTGCCATGTACCAGTCAAACTCTTCGTCCAGGTTAATGGCCGAGATCTTGCCGCCCTCGCCGTCAAAGAGGCCGCCCTTCTCGGACAGGTACACGACCTTGAGGGGTTCCAGCGCACGAGCCAGCTCGGCGGCAGCCACGTCGGCGTTGACGTTGAGCAGCTGGCCAGACTCGGTCCAGGCAAGCGACGTCAGAACGGGGAGGAAGCGGTTGTTAATCGCAGCCTCGACAACATCCGTGGCGACACGGTTGACCTTCCCGACAAAGCCCCACTTCTCCTGGTTGAGGTAGTCGGCGTAAAAGACACCTGACGTGATGGGGCGGGCGTGGATGCCGTAGTCCTCGAGGCGCTGCGTGAACTTGAGGTTCTCCTCCATGAACAGCTTGCGGGCCACAGCCAGCGTGGGGCCATCCGTCACGCGGATACCCTCCTCGAACTGGGGCTCGATGCCAGCATCCTCAAGCAGCTTGTTGAGCTGAGGACCGGCACCGTGGACGATAACCGGATACAGGCCGACGTGTAGAGGAAAGCCAAGCTGGCGCACAGCTCGTCGAGGTAGTCCGTCAGGATAGCACCGCCAACCTTGATGACGGCGAACTTCTGCGACGAAACCGACGTGAAGTGCGACAGGTACTGCTGAGCCTCACGCTTGGAGCCAATGGAGCTGAGGGCCTGGATCATGAGGCCGCGGGTGCTGAGATCGGTGTGGCGGCTGGACGAGGTCGAGAGGGCGCGGCGCTGGGAACGAGTGGTCGAGGCAGTGGCAGCCTTGAGGGCCGACAGGGAGGAACGCTTCGTCGAGAGCGAAGACTTGGAACGGATGGCAGCGACCGAGGTCGAGGACGGCCGGGACCGGGCACAGCGACGAGCGCCAGCCCGGAGGGCACCAGAGGCGGTGGAAAGCATTGTGGGCGGCTCGGGCACACAAGATACAATTGGAGATCGAAACAGGCAAAGTCGATGCCGAGCGTCAATGGCAACGAGCCGGGACGAAAAGTGACGGAAGTGACGAGAGAAAGTGGAGGGAAGGTGAAGCGGGAGAGGAGGTGGAAATCCTCTGCCCTCTCGACCGACTGGCAGCTCCGGTTGCTGGTAGAAGGCGGGCGGGGCTCGCAAAGAGGGGAAGCGATACCTGGCGGGAACAGACAGTTGACGATGTCTGGCGAGCAGAGGAGAGGAGGGAGGGAGGGAGAGAAGAAGAAGAAAGGAAAAAGAAAAAGAAAAGAAGGAAGGAAGGAGAGGGAGAGAAGGGGAAAGGGAAGGAGAAGGGGCCAAATGGGACAGGGAAAGAGCCAAAGACGTAACAGGAAAGTGCGATCAACCGAGAGGGAAAAAAGGCGTCACCACCACCAAAAAGAAGGGCGGAGGTGGACGACGGCGCCAATGAGGGGCACTCAGGGCGGTAGAAAACCAGTCATATGGGGTAAAAAAAAAATAAAATGGTAAAAAAAATAGATGTCCGCTTGAGTGAAAAACTCGACTAGGGACGAAGAAAATTGGGACCGGCTTCGCTGTAGCTGTCGAGGAGAGGGGCCCAGCGTGCCACCTGATTGGCCGGCCGAGCTGTGCCTGGGTCCCAACAGTGTGCTCTGCCTTGCTTAGGAAGGAGCAACCGCCACGGTGCAACAACAGAAAACACCGCAGCAAGATTATCACGAAATGCCAAAAGATCGACACAGGTTCCGAGCATAGCATATGGATATGCTGACAGGGGAAAGCGGGCTGAGGTTGTACTTTTACTGCCGGCTGCGGCGGCGTACTCGGACCGCACTTCGTAAGTACGAAGCATCGCGCAAAACAATGGCGATGGAGCAAGTTCAGACTTTTGGATAAACGAAACAATACTCCGTACCGGGACTTTGCGGTACAAAGCCTCCCTCGTAGATGCCAGGTACATCTTTATAACATTTATTATAAAACTGGTGTATGTCGTATATGCATATTCTGCTGGATTTCGTTGCCAGATTTACGCACAGCCGTCACGATACCGTTTGGCCATTACGTCACAAGCACAAGATAAGCCTACTGCACAGGAAACACAATGCATCTGAAAAAACTTGATTAATACGAGTGTAAACGCCTGCCATCCATCATACATACAGAGAGGAAGCTTTGGCTAGGTGGGCAGAACGAAGGGCACAGTCAAACCATGCTGTGGTTTGCCGCGGCAGAAAAGCTGTGGCAGAACCTCAAATTGTGAGCCTACACCCCAAATCCGCCCAGCCAACCGAAACTCGAAAGCAAATGTGGTATTGTTGACAAGACTGTAGAATGAGCCAATCGAAAACCATGGTAAAATTGGGTGGGCGCAAAAAAAAATAGAACAGGCACGGATAATAACTAGGACACAAGACGCAGGGTACTGTAGGAAACAAAGACCAGAAAAGACCAAAAAATACCACAAAGAACCAAAAAACAACGGCATTGGAGAATATTGAGCTCCTCCTTTTCGGGTCCCCAGTAGCATGTCTTTCCAACGCTCAACATGGAGATAGCAAAATGCGACAAGAGGGAGTTCGTAAATGGGCATAGCTAGCTTTCTGCTTCTTCCCAAACTTTTTTGAGCGTACGGTCGATGATGACCCCATTGCGGGGGTCCGAAAGTGCCAGACAGCAGACGTTCGCAGGACGAAAGAAGACAGCGAGCAGCGTCGAGTCGAGAGAGTCGAGGGAAGCCGAAAAAAACAACGATTGTCGTTTAGTGGCGGGTGGCAACGACAGCCGGGACGACAATGACCAGGATCAGGATGATGATGCCGGCGATCAGGCACATGCGCATCTTCATGTCCTTCCACCACATCTGCTTGCGCACACGGTTGGCACCGCGACGGAAGCCCTGTGCCGACACGGCCAGGTTGTCCGTCTTGTCTTGCAGGGCATCGAGGCGCTCACCACGCTGGGAGACCTTGTTGATGTTGTCGCGCATCACACCGACGGTGTCGTCGATTTGCTAGATGAAGATTCATGTCAGCGTTCGTTCCTGTCAAGGGGTCATGCCATCATCGCAGGTAAGCTTGTCGAAAGAGGCTCTGCATAGGGTGCTGTCTCTATTTGGCGGTATGCGTCATCATCCGTTGCATGCGAGATACAGCGCCGTCATCGCCAACACAATCGAAAACACCGACAACATTGTCGCGATGATCGAGATTGCCGTTGCTATTATAAAGCAGTCGTCACGCAGCAGTTCTGTCTCAATCAGCCGAGCTTGGCTGTGGTGGCCGATGTGAGACGCGGAACCATCGGCATCCCAGGCACCGGCATTCTGGCCCTTTCGCCGCCGAAAGTCCGCGAACTCCGAAGCCTCCAGACGGCGCGACGATTCACGGCAATTCCACCGTCGACAATAGCTTTCGTGAGCGACTCTGTCGATGATAGACGATGGCGATGATGGGATGCTCCGGAGAAGCGATTTGGACGGCTGATGATTCGTCGATTGCTTGCTGTCGAAGCCCGGTTTCGTCGGTGCTCGCAGCCCGGTCCTCCGCACATCACCACGCTGCAGCGCAGCTTGCCCACAAAAGCCTCTTTCGACAAGCGCGACCTCAAAAGCAAAAGAAGAGAGGGAAAGAAACCTACCGCTTGCAGCGCCTGTGTCCGCGAACCGCCAGCGCCAGGTGCAGGTGCGGCCTCGCCGCTGGGAATGTAGGGGTCATAGGGGGCGTCCTCAGGCATGGTGGGCGGGTTTTAGTTGGCGTTTGTGAAGGTGAAAGTGAGAGATACCGTGGTCGGGATGCGAGGAAAAGGCGATGCGAAATGCGAGATGCGAGATGCGAAATAGAAGATGCAAAGCAGATTTGGGGGTATTGATGAGTTGGGAGATGGAGGAGGAGAGAGAGAAGGGAAAACAGAAGGAAGGGGAGAAAGAAGGGAAAGACTGGAGACGCCAGGGAGACGGAAAGAGCGTCAGAAAACGGAAGACTGGGGCGGGCGTAAGAGGGGCTGTAGCGCTGCTGCTGCTGGGCGAGCGCTGGGACGCCGTTGGCCTCGCTGTCACCGTTCGCCGCCGCTAACGCGTTCCTCGCTAGCGAGTTTAGTGAGAAGAGGTCCCTTTGCCGCCCGCCGCCCTGTTTTTAGAAACAAATGCCACTGGCAGGAACAGCCTGGAGGCTGGGAGCAAGAGACCCCCGTACGAGGAAAAGAAAGAGCCCCCCTGTCTGGCTGCAATAGCGCCAAATCAAGAGTTGGCCCGCCAAAACTGCACAGAAATAGGCCTCCCCAGCACTGCAACGAAACGCCAACGCAGGAAACGAGGGAGCAGGACAGGCATCGTAAGTTCATACGCGGCATGTATCTTGCATGTACCCACGCTAGCACTTGTGCGCCAGTTTCCACAGAAATACAAAAAGATACTTGTCCGGTTCTGTTTCTACGTTTCAACCAAGAGATCAAATGGAAGGCCGGGAAGAACATTCTTCGACTCCAGAGGCGAGACGCAAGAAAGGGAGGCGATACATTTCCTTTGCGCGCGCGAGACGAAGCAGAGGCAGCCTCGCAGCGAACGGCACAGGAAAGGCGAGATTCGGGTGGAAGAGAGGATACGAAATGAACGTCCCTCGTTGTCAAGGAATACGAGAATGTGCGGTCGTTCAACAGTTCCATTTCTTTGGCGGCCATGGCCCCCTCTGAAAAACAGCCGTGTCCTCTTCCTCAGCCAAAACGCGGCAGATTCCAAAAGAACGGGACGATGAAACGGACCTGCAACGAGCAAAAACCACTGCAAGACCGGCCCGAGAGTATACCTCATACTGCAAGATAACTACTGTTGAAGAACTGCCTTCTGTAATATTGGAAACAAAAGTGACAGCTAAGATTACGAGAGAGAGAGAGAAGAAACTCATGCAGCAAGGGACACGTTCCACGAGGCTTTTGTTTCTTTGGCAGGGATAAGTAAGGGTACATGCAGCCGCTCCTAATTTCAGTGCATATGAAAGTATTTAAGTATTACCATCCCGAACAAGGCCGTATTCAAGCCTCCAGAGACATGCCAGGGGAAATGCCCTCAGCCGGCTGGCCAGTTTGCATGCCAGCCGCACGCCAGTGTCTGGGGAAACCAAGGCTGCGCAGCACACGACAGTGCTGACGTTTTGCGATGTGCACAGAGAACAGGGAACATGGCCACCGTTGCAAACGCGAAGAACAGAGGGACGTAGCTGTCTAGATGGTAGACACTGTTCATCGAGGCGAACAACGGGGGCACCCGACCAAATCTTATTGCTTTTGCCATAGCAGAGTTTTCCCTTCTCGTTCAGCATCTTTATGAGGGGGGTTTCACTGGGGCAATGCGTTGTGGTTGCTTCATGGCTGCTCTTAGGAAGTAATTATCATTCATTCGGTGGCACCTGCGACCTCAAGATATATAATTATGTCATGCGCCAATCCTTTTCCAGCCGTGAAGATGTAATAATGGCAAGGAAAGTATGAAGACAGGAAGGCTCTGTGGCTCAAAACCTTCTGCCTGTAGTGTTGAAACCGTGCCGCTGGCTATTCCAGGACAGATGCAAAAAATCATGTATAAAGCCTTCAACAAATAGACGACTCTCATCTACAGCATCTTCTTCTCCTCGAGCACCGATGCGGTGGCCGTGGCAGGATCGGTCGCCGACAGCGCCTGCACGCCACCTGACGCTTCCGCAGCACATTCTCGATAAACGCCTCGCCGGCCTTGTACGACGACCGTACAAGCGGGCCGCTGGCCGAGTACAGGAAGCCCATGTCCAGTGCGCGCAGACGCCACTTCTCAAACTCCTCGGGCGTCACGTAGCGCTCAACCTTGAGATGGCGCTTTGTCGGCCGCATGTACTGGCCAAACGTCACCACGTCCACGTTGGCCTTGCGCAGCTCCCGCAGCGCATCCCACACTTCCTCCTCCTGCTCGCCCAGGCCCATCATGATGCTCGTCTTGGTGATGAGCCCGTTGGCTGTGTCGACGCCGCCACGCGCACCTGCTTGGCGTGCGCCAGCACCTTGAGACTCTGCCGGAACGTAGCACGCCGGTCGCGCACATAGGGCGTCAGGCCCTCGACGTCTCAACGTTGTGCGCGTACACGTCAAGCCGCTCTCGGCGACGATCTGCACCATGTCCAGGTCGCCGCGGAAGTCGCCCGTCAGCGCCTCGACCAGCAGCGTCGCCTTCTTCTGCTTGATGCGGCGGATCGTCTCGGCAAAGTGGTGCGCACCGCCGTCGGCCAAGTCGTCACGGTCGACGCTTGTCAGCACCACGTAGCCCAGGCCCCAGCGCGCCAGCGCCTCGGCCGTGTTCTCGGGTTCGTGGGGGTCGAGCGGCGCCGGGTTGCGGTTGGTCTTGACAACTGCAGAAGCGGCAACCGCGCGTGCACGTGTCGCCCATGAGCATAATTGTGGCCGTAGCGCCGCACGCGACGAACCGCCCCAGCACTCGCTCAGGTTGGGGCAGCGCGCCTCCTCACAGACCGTGTGCAGGCCAAGGCCACGCAGGTCGCTCTTGATCTTGCGCAGGTTCTCATTGACGCCCGGGCTGGGCAGGTCGGTCTTGAGCCACGGTGGCAGCCGCGTGACCTTCTTCTTGCGGCCGGCGGGGCCAACCTCCACGGTCTGCAGCTCGTAGGCATCCGTCACAGACAGGGGTTCGTCTGCAGCCGGCGCGCCGGCAAAGGCCGAGAAGGGGGCCACGACCGTGTCTTTGAAGTAGGTTGGCCTTGAGCGCTTGGTGGCGCCCGCGCCGACAGAGGAGGAAGCGGAGGAGGAGGAGGAAGATGTCGTGGCAGAGGTCGGGGGGGTTTGTCTCGGTCGCAAAAGATCGACGTGCAGATGCAGCCAGCGAGCGGGCCAGCGACCGCCGAAGCGGCGTGCCAAGCGCTGCACGGCCGGCAATGGAGAAGCCATATTGTGCGTATGTGTGTATTGATGTTGGAAACGAATGGCAGGCGTGGAATTGGAAACGCCAGTTGGACGGTGGCTGCGGGCGGTGACAAAAAGTGGTGAGGAGGCGAACGACTGTGGGAAACTCGATAAGAAAAGCTCACTATCCAAAACGGGAAGCCAAAACCATTTTGTCATAGCGGAACAGGGGTATCAGAAATTCTTCCAGGGCCTTGTTAGGCCTGGAACAGCCGCCAGTAGCCGCTAACGTACAGCAAGTTGGGGCGGTCCATGCATGCCTGGACAGGAGTTCTGTTGGGACAGCACGTGACTTCCCGCATCGCGGACGATTTTTTTTCAGAGCTACCAAAAAGGGATGCCAATAACTTCACTGGCGACGTCAGCCGATACTTCCCTGCATCCGCTCCAACAGTGACGACGTCCAATTGACGCCCACAATCACCCGCCATGCCTCCGCCAATGTTTCGCCCGAAGAAGCTCGGACCTGGGCTGCTTCCGTCAACATCCGTGTCATTCGCGACGACGCAAACGCCAGATCTTCCAGAAGCACGAGGCCGAGAGGTTCGTCGACCCTCGTCACGCTGTCCCGTCCCTGCTCAGAACACGGGCCTGCTAACGTACTGCTTCATCTTCAGGCAAGCACTTCGCCACATTATCCGCAACACGACGCTGCCACAACGCGCCCGCGCCGAGGCCCAGTTGCAGCTGACACAACTGCCCGTGTACTCGCGGCCAACGCAGATCCGCAACCGGTGCATCCTCGGCGGAAAGAGCCGTGTATCCTGCGCGACTTTAAGATGAGCAGAGTATGTTCTGCAGCAGCGAGAGTTGGAGGAGAAGGAGAAGTCTTTGGGGCCCGAACGAGTGCAAAAATTAACAGTCGCAGTTCAACTTCCGTATGCAGGCACTGGCCGGGGAACCTGCTGGCGTGAAGAAGGCCAGCTGGTAGAGAGCCAAGCCATATCAGGCGACGGCCGACGACAGCGAGGACGAAACCAAAAACAAGAAAATGGATACCAGGAATACATTGTACGATATGCCAAACGACGGCGTGAGGGGTGGCTTGCAAGCCTGCGGACATGGGACATTTTGTGCCCCCGCAAATTGTATATATCTACCGATATACCGACACCAATCTGCAAAAATAAACCAACGGGACCAAGATACACAATTCATGCAGTGGTCCCTTTTGCAGTGTAGACTCCAGTCTCTGAGGAATGCCCCTGTCTGTCTGCTTCAACGGCTGGCCGTCGCTGGTGGAAATGTCCAAGACTGGTGACATTAAGATTACAGCTCATTAACGGGCCTGTAGGCTCGCTTTTTTTAAAAGAAAAAATTGTCTTTTTTTGTGTGATATACTTTGACTTGTTTGTTTACAGAATGTGGTGGACAGAATTACACTCGTCCACATCGTCCACATTTGGAAGGAGCGACTGTCGTTTTGCTCTTGCCTACTTTGCAAACTAACCTATTCAGCGAGCACCTCACATCTCCATTAACTTCTTAGGCTTCACTTCTCTGTCTCCTTCTGTTTCTCGTCTCTTCTCACCACCACGGGCCGTCAACTCATAACCACTGCAACATACCACACACAAATGTTTGCCGACTCTGGACGGCCTGCCCGACACGCCCAAGTTCCCAGCGGAACTTGGAAAAGCTTGGGTAGATTTATCACCCAATTTGCATGCTTCTAGATTATTTTCAATCCTTGATGGATAAGCTTTTTGCAATATATCAAACTGACCATTCAGCTACTTCTGTCAACGAGGAGGACCAAGATAAGTACTACTTCAAGTACTACTTCAAGTACTACTTCAAGTACTTTATCGACGCCGCAATATGTAGCTATAAACGACAGCCAGCGGTTCTCGTTTAGTAAGCACTCCGATTTTTCCTTTTCCTCGTGGCATGTTTGCCTCCTGCTCCAAGTCACTTCTTGGCCTGAACGACGCATTGCCAGCCGCTGCTGCAGACGAAAATCGTGGTTCGGCCGACTGGCCACGCTTTGGCCTCCGCCCCGTTCGCCTGCCCTTGGGCGTCCGCGAAGAGCGAGCCTCACCTCCTCGTACTAGCGACTGAGACTTTGGGCCACAGCAGACCGTGTGGCTTCTCTTTGTCGGCGAGATGCCCAGGATCTCGGCATCCTTGGCGGCGGCGGCGGCGGCGGCGGCGGCGGCATCGAGCAGGGGCAGCATTCTCTCCATGGTGCGCCAAATCCGCGGGCACGAGGCTGTAGCAGATGCCGCGCCGCCACCAGCAAGACGTCAGTTCCCGCTGTCCCTCAATTGCCACTCCAAGCGAGCTGTTCTGGTGGCCGACGCGCCATCGTTCGCTGAGCCTGCCCGCCCGCTCGAAAGGGTATGCGCACGCGCCCAGGTGCAGCCCCCATCCCTCGGCGCCGCGCAAGTTTCCCGAGCGCAACACGAATTCCGGGCCACGAGACGTGCTGATAGCGCATTGTTGCCAGCCGTTTCTTTTCAAGGAGCTTTCTTTGGGCGCGGGGAGCAACGGGGACAAGACGACATGCCCCATTCTCCTCGCATCACGGCCATCGCCACATCTGGGCTGGTGGCGCCGGACGCGGCTCCGAGACCCTTTTTCCCTCGACGATGCGGACCACTGGCAACGCTGGGGCCCGCACATGGACAGTCTCGTCGTCTTGGCGGCCTCATCACGGAGGAGCACCGCATCAAGACTGATGCCTTCCGCGCCTTTTCTGCGCCAGCGTGGCCGGGCCTACATTGGCCAGCGCCGAGGCACCCGTCGTAACGCCCATTGCAGGTCCCGACGGCGCAAACTAGCCCAGGCGGCAGCGGGCGACGCGCTTTGGCTGCCCTGTGCACAGTGCGGGTCCAGGCCCTCGTGGCTGACGGAGCTCATGTTCTATTGAAAGCCACAGGGCTCGATCCTGGCGGGGGCAGCATGGTCGCGGCTGACCGGAGCTATGTCAACGCGAACATTGACATTACATACGCAGAGACGATTCTGGGCCAAGACGACACGACGTGGGCAATTAAACGAGGAAGAGCACGACGGGCCAAGCTGGGGTGAAGCCAGCGACAAGAACATGGCCGATGTGGACGAGGACAAGGAGAACGTGGGTGTGTCGGGTCCTGCCAAGGGAGATGGGGAACGGTGTGTCTAAAGACGGAATGGCCGTTGTAAGCGGCACGGATGGCGTTGAGGGTGGCACCAGTTGATGCTATCAAGGAAAAGCTAGCAGAGGTCTCACTCACTGATATCTGAGGAGGCTGCAAATTAACAATACGGCGGTCAAAGAAGTAAAGAGACTTGCATCCAAGGATGATGATATGCGGGATTTCAAGGAGATGAAATAGTAGCCAATTTTATGGAACTCAAATGGCATAATGAGACGAAATGCAATTCAATGAACACATACAGTGAACCCGCTGCGCCAAACCACGCCATTCGTTCTTTTTTGTTTTCACACATGCCAAGTCCCGTCGTATGATAACACCATTTCCCCCAAAGTCCAAGACCCTATTTCTGTGATACCCATCATTACACTGTAAGCATCCCCAGGAAACCACGCGAGGGCGGTGCTGCGTCGTCCATCAGCTCGCGCGCCCGCGCGCCGGTCCTGAATCACCTGTTCTTCGGCAGCCCAGCGGCCAAGCTTCTTGGGCGTTCCATCTTCTTCGCGGAAGCTGGCGGCCTCTGCTGTGGGAAGTTCACTGCTGCCCCAGAACTCAACCAGTTTGGCCACCAAGATGAGCCGCCGTTGTTGTTGCCAGTCGCCGCCATCTGAGGCCGCCGCCGACCCTTGCGCCCGCCGCTCCTCGTCCCGTGCCAGCTGTGCCACCATGGCGGCCCAGTTGTCCAGGCCGGCCACAAGGCACTGCCGGCAGGTAGCACTGCCATCCAAAGACCCAGCGGGTGTGCTGGTGGACGACGTAATCGCCTTGCCAATGGCATTGGTAATGCCGCCCTGGCCGTTCTCCAGCGCCTGCTTCTGCTGCCTCTTCTCCTGCCGGCCGCCCTGGGCCAGTGTGTGCAGCTGCTCCTCGGCAATGTCCACAGCTTCGCGCGTCCATGCAATGCCTTCTTCTCGAGCCTGCTGCTCCTGCGACGTTGACGAAAACAGGCCCCATGAAGATGCTGAAGGGGAGGTGGGGGAGGCTACAGTAGCGCCCGTTGCCTTGCGCGCCGAGGCGTACAGAATCTCGCCAATGTGCAGGCGCAAGGCAGCCTCTTCGCACGTGGCACGAGCACCAGGCAGGGGCGGGCTAAAGCCATCGTCGGGCGGTGGCGGGTAGCTCGGTGGTGAGATGATGGCAAGGAGTTGCTGGGGGATGCTGGCCTTCTTTGAGCGTGCAGAGGCCGCAGATGCTGCGGCAGCAGAGGCAGACGGCGGCAGTGACCGACGAGCTTGGAGGAGGGACACAAAGAGTGGTAGGGCACCGGCAATATCACCAGAACGTGCCTTGAATGTCGCATAAGCAGTCAGTGTTGATAAAAGGTTTCGTGAGAGGACCGCGTCGGTAGAGGACGAGGCGGTGTTGCTGCTGTTGTTGGCGGCGTGGTTCTGCGCCGACCAGGACGTGATCCATGCTGATGCATCCACGTCGACATTGCGGTCAAAAAAAGGCCAAACTAAGATCGTCGCTTGTATCATTGCCAGCCTCAGGTAAAGGTTCCCGCGCAGCCAGCACGGCCTTTCCATAGACGTAGGCCGCTGCGTCATTGTCCTGCTTGTACTCGAGGTAGTTGGCAAACGCCATTGCCGCCGTAATCTGTTGTTTTGCCGTTAGGCCGCGAGTGTGTAACAGTTTGAGGTAGATCTCGGCGGGGGCAGGGAAGACGGGCTCGCAGTCCTCTTCACGTGGAGCTCCAGTCGCGCCAGGTGGCAATGGCCGTGGGTTGGGGTTCGAAGGCCCTAGGACAATGTCCGGTGGGAAGACGGTGTTGCGTGTGCGGTCGAGCAACCAGCCGTCTACATGCTCGGCTGTGGCTGCCGCCGCCAGCAGCGCCTCGTAGTATCCGCGGCGCCAGGGCTCGCTCATGGCACGAATGTCCAGCGCCTCACTGACGCCAACAACACCGTCCGTCGAGGCTCCACAACGCCCACCACGCCGGGCACGCTCGACTTGTCGCCCGCAGGCGCAAGACCGGCGCCGCCGTCAACCTTGGGGTCCTCAAGACGCTTCAGCAGATCTAGCAAAATCTGCATCACCTTGACGTGGTTCACCAGATGTGTTGCTGTTGCCGACGAGTCCAGGTCGCCCCCATCGGACGCTGTCTGTTCCTCCTCGCTGCCGTCGTCACCCCGCTCGGTCAAAGCACCGCGCAGCCGCATGCGCGACATGAAAGCTCCACTCGTGTGGTGTTGGGTGCGCCCGCTCCATCGCCTCTTGCTGCATGAAAAACTGCACGAGCACGAAGCAGCCCACGGCCGCCCAAAAGTACAGCGTGTACTTGACAAAGGCGAGCGCCTCGTAGCGCAGCCATCGCCGGCGCTGGGTCGTAAAGTAACGGGGCGATCGGGACGCAGCAGCGGCCGAGGCCGACGGCACAACAAGGAACGGCAGCTGTGGCCGTGTCCGTGGATTGCGGCTCCAGCTATGTCCGCCGCTGGCGAGCGTTGTGCGCCTGTGTAAAGGAAAACGCCCGCCGCCCGGCGTCCTGTGTCAGCCGGTCCGCCCCAAGCCGGCGCGACCACACGTGTAAAATAGTTGGCCGAGGCCGCATGGTGTCGTTTGTCTGTGCAGTATATGGAAGAGTGTTGGCGAATCTCGAGGTTTTTGCAGTAGAGGTTTAGGAGGGGAAAGCCGACGCTGCGTGCCTGATCGTCGGCGCAAGACGAGACGCAGATCCAGCGGGTAATGTGCAATCACTTAGTGTCCGATGCCCATGTTCATTCGGCCTGGACGTCGTCCGTGTCGTCGTTGTCGCTACTGCTGCCGTGCCACTCAGAGGAGTTTCTCGTGATGTTGTCCTCGAAATTGTCGAGTGGGGTCAAGTTATCGCTTTTTGCAGGAGCGATTGACAACCGTCATTTAGCGGAGTATTAGTGGTTGAGTACGACAAGTTTGTGCACGTGTCGCGTCACGTGCATGTGAACACAAAGCATTATTTAACCAGCTAGGGGCTATTATAACGACAACTTATACATACAGCCTTACGTTCGTTTCTTAAAGCTATCGATACTTTGTAACGCGTTTTTATTTTGAAAATTCAGCTTTGGATTTGATACAGAAATATAAAACAAAAAATTATATGATATTCGCATAATAGTTGCTTTGAACCTGTCTTAATAATTTTTTAATAATTTTAAAATTAATATGAGTTTCTGTCACTTAATAGAAGAAAAACTAGATAATAATCCAAAGGTCTCGCAGCATTGGCGTCCGATTCCGTGCAATATAATAGCACTTGGATTTGAAAATAAAGGGGACTTTCTATCATTCCCAAAGCTGACAAAAACTCAAATAAAAAATAACACCTTCTTTCCTTACCTTTTATGGCCCATCTCATGCATTGCCCTGTATAGAAGCCTAAGACCGTTTCCAATATATAACTATCCTACGAAATGTTTTCAGAGTCTTCCCCTGGTAGGACTAGAAACAGTCATCTTGAAATCAACAGGCACAATAACAACGATAAGAAGGGAGGTTTTGGAGAACAAGACGTATTGGAGGCATAGGCAGTCTCTGCCGTTAACTGCTTTGTTGCCACTTGTATTCGCCGAGAATCGGTGTTGCATGGATCGGACGTGCTGGGCATTGTCGTCCTGTGGCTGCTCCTTTCTGTCTGAACACAGCAGACAGCCATAATACTCCGGACTCCGTCACACCCCTTCATTTGCTTTTCAGAGAATCGCTGATCTCGCACTGCGTTTGCTGAATCGACTTTTTCGAGTACGAGCTTCCCTTCTATCTTTGTTTGTAATTCCCGTAATGCCCCAAAGCGCCAGGATCTTGGCCAGGCTTTGGGCATTGTCTCTTTTGAACCGCATATTTGCCCAGCATAATCCTCGGGCCAAAGTACGGAGTACTCTCTTCCCTGTAGCAGATTCCAGTGGAAGGTTACATTGGCCCATATTTGTTACGCAGACTCCGAATGGCTGAGCAGAAGAGAAAACGCACAGATTTTGTTCGATGTGTGTATCAGTTGAGCCAATCACCGAATTCTTCAAAACAAGCGGTGGCATTCTCCTATCGTATCTGTCCGAGTGTTGCACAGTATACGGAAGCAATGCAGTGAACGGTGTTTATATTTGCATACCGTATATTTTGCTGAAGAACGGACGCCAGGCGCTGAAAGGATGTTTAGATTAGGAAAGTGAGCAAATACAAAAGAGTAACGGGATGTAGTAACATTGTCTATCCGACACAAATCATGCAGAATGAGTGATACGGACTTCTCCGTCGACCATGGAGCTATATACCCTGGAGCTGGGGGAGGACAAGGAATTCTTTTTTTTTCTCTCTAATAATCACTTTAATTACTCTCTGTCTCATTTCTATTCGTCGAATATTTTGGTATTCTATTAAGATACATTATTTGGGTTGGTTTTCGAGGATCGAGTCCTGTGCATCCTGGTCGGGTGTCAATTATTAAAATAATGTTGTCGCTGTTTCCATGAGTGAGCTTCCGGAGAAAACAAAATTGGTGCCATTCGATGGCTGCCGGCACAGGTTCGTCTTTTTTTTTTTTTGTTTAAACATTTACTCGCGGTGCTTTTTGACACCAACACCCTGGCAGGGGCTGAATGAAATTTGATAAAAGTTAACCCGGCCGAGAAAAAGACAGAGGTTGTGTCGCTGGTATCGGAGCCCAATTCAAGGGGTACGGACTCCGTCTCCGTAAGAAGACGGGAGCAGAAGATTCAGGTTGGGGAGGCAAGTAAAAGACAGGAACAGGTTACCCATAAAATGATAAAGGTTCAACTACGATAACGTCAGGTCTAAATGGCCTTGCCTTCTGGTAGATTTTCTGGCAAGTGCAAAAACATGTAAGATACAGAAAGAGCTCAGCCATGAAAATTTTTCTACATGTAGAGGAAAAAAAAATCTCGTCAAGACCCTTCTTACTCCGCCCATCCCCGCAGCAACTTTTTTTTAAACCCACTACTTCTCCCGAATGCTGGCCACTCTCGATTTGTGATGGCATACATCCGGTGGTCACACTCGTTGGAACCGGCAAGACATATTACAACAATCCTACCTCTGCGACGCACCACTCAGTTTCTCTACCGTTGCGAACTAATTTTCTTGGCATGTCACACCTGGGGCAAGAGAGTGACGACACCGGGCCAAAATAAATGAGAACGACGCCAGCTAGAAGAAGTGATAAACTCGTATGCAAATCTTCGTGTACACGGAAGAAAGGATTGTCCATTTCACCCGCAAGTTGAGCAGACCGTATTCCAATACTATCTACAGCTTACTCTCTCTCGTGACTTGTGACTGGTGAAGGCATTTGGTTTTGTCTGAAGTGCTGAGGTAAAATGAAGATGAAGTAACGTTGACGAGACCTTGAAACTTGTGGCCAGCTTCCTCATCCGGCAGAGGTAACGCTCGTGGAACTTGACTTTTCGCATCAACTGCAAAATTTTTATTATTCCGGACGGGGTTTCTCTCCCTCGAGCCCTTTCGAAAGGGTATTTCACTCCTCATATCTGCCCTTCCACTAGCCAAAACACCCTGGGCCATCACGGCTCCCGGCCTTGCAAGCCGCCTGCTCGCTTTGGTGCCTCCATCCTCCCGCACTCCGCCTTTCTCATCCTTGTTGCCCTACCCTTCGCACCATCTCATATCTATTGTGACCTGTCATCAACGACTGCACAGCAATGAATACCATTGCGTATCCTTATCTTCGTGTCCTTTTTCTGTTTGCCTACAAGGGGCAGGACGAGAGTCGTATCTGGCCGTTGCCCTTTCTCAGTCTCCTTTTATTTAAGTCTCGATCCTGTACACATCCAAGAAGCCCCCGTCTTACCCCCCAAACATCCGCTCAGACAACCCCCCGTTGCCCTTTCCCGACCTTTTCCCAGCCCTGCCTCTGTTCCTTTTCCCCGCCGTGGTTGGCCCGCCGGAAAACCATTCTCCGCTCCCATCACACACGGAGAAGAAAATAGGATCCAGGGGGCAACACAAATATTTCAACAGGGATGCACAAGGAAAGACAAGAAAAAAAAATGGCACGGCATTTAATATAGAGGAAAGAATTGCGGTTGTCTTGAAAGTTGGAGCACGCTGTCCGACTAGATAACACAGAGGATCTTTTGCCTTGTAATAGTCCACGGCTTGCCGCAACACGCGACCCCTCAACGCCCCATTTGGTTTGATACTAGTTTCATCTCGTCTCGTCCGAGTTTATGCCCGTGCTTATGTCACATGCAAGCAAACTGTGATAAATAGATCAATGCCACCTCTTTTGAGCCCCGAGATAGTCTGAGAATGACACAGGTGGCCCTTAACCGGGGGTGGCCGAACGGTCCACAATAACGGGCTGGCCGTTGCGTATGTATTGCCTTATTTATGGATACGACGTAGTCCTTTGAGGTACCGCCACGAACTGTTGCAACTATTGTTGTCGGTTTCTTGGTCGACGGAGCGTGGTGAGGGAGGAGACGCACCCGTCTTTGGCGGGAATTTTAGAAATAAAACCGAAAACAGAAATGAACAAAGCCAGGGTGGCTCCAGCTTTACGCGTGGGCTGAAGCCCAAATTATAAATGACGAGCCTAACGGTCCAGGAGTCTAGTTTGTGTGCCATTCTGTTCTCTCCTTCCTGTCTCTCTCTTTTTGACTTAAGGGAGAGGCTAGGACAAGATAGCCGGATTTCTTATGGGAAATGGCATGCAGGGAAAAAAAAAAGAAACGACTTGCGGAGGCCTCAATTAATTTAGGCCCGTGTATAATACATAACGTTACAAACTCTAAAAGGTGGCCCAGAGGCCAAAAGACAGATGCACCTTGCTCTTATAACCCCCCGAAACAGAGGCTAGGCATCTTGGATTTTTTTGTGTCTTTTAGGTGCTGCATGAAAGTGTAAGAAAATGGAGAGGGGAGAGGGATGAGGTGAATGCATATAGAGTGGGGAGTTCTGGACCGCCTGAGCTCTTCCCGATCATTCTGTGGAAGAAGCTGTGCATTTGAAATTTAGCCGGTCTTATTGGTTGTCTAGCGGCTATGTATTGGCACTCAGTTTTTTCTCTACTCTGCTTCCACACCAGATCGCCGAGAAAGAAAAATAAAAAACAAAATCACGGAAACAGTAAGAATAAGTTGGTATGGTAAGATACGGTAAAGCGTGGCATGATCCCCACCCAGCTGGCTTTAGCTGCTTTCTTTACCCTGATTCGAAGAGCCCAGAATATGGGGTAATGCGACTTCCGCCGTCCTGTGGCTCGTGGCAGAGGCTGAGGCCTCTCTCCTCCCTCCTCCCAATTTTATGCTGTATCGTGTGGGCCTTGCCTTCTCAAGGTTCGAGGTGAAGGCTAATTGTCCTCAGCCTTTTCTTTCCTGTCTTGGTTCGTGTTGATGCACGCGAGATATGTGCACAGATACATATCCTTTTCTTTTCTTTTCTCTTTTCTTCTTGGGGTATATCGGGTCGTAACAGCACGTGGAATTCAAGTGGCCCATGTTTGGCGCTTCCGAGGACTCCCTGCTAGTTTTCGCTGAAATTACAACACAAGCGAGCATCCCTGTACTTCCTTGGAGAGAGAAGAAGAGCGGGAAAAACAACAGCAGAAGCAAAAGTATCAAAAACAAGGGAAACCTCCGCCTGCCTCTTCATTATTGCTAGAGCTTTAGCCCCCCGCTTGCGTTCATTTCTCTGACTTTTGCTCAAACTTTTTTTTTGTCCGGTAGGCCTCCTTTGGCTGGTCGATCGGCACTATCCGACCCATTCTTTCTGCGGGCGGCGCGGGACTGCAAAAGCCAAGAAGTATTGACTTGTTGGGCCGAACGGTGTACTGCAGGGGAACGAATCCTCCAGCTTTCTTTTTTCGAATCTTTCTCCTTGAGGATTCGAGCTAGGAGAAAAAAATAACAGGTACTGTTCTCTGAGTCTGTGTCAGGACAGACACCAAGAACCGAAGGCCATGGTATCTTAACAAAGAGAGCAAGACGAAGCTGGGCAAGCTATCGAGGCCGAGCTGGCGGACTTGGACTTGTGCATCCATTCCTGTTTCGGCACCGTCTTCGTCCTCGTCTCTGGAATTCGAATGAAGATCAAGGGAAGACGCACGAAAATATTGTTAGCTCAACTTGCTGTCTCTAGAAGTCGTACAACGGTCAAGAGTGCGTCGAGAAAATTCAATGGGCAAGGGTTAGCAAATGGATGACAGGTTCATAGAACTCTGAAACTCCTTGTGATCACTGATGAGCCAGGTTGTGAACCCCATTTAGAATACATGGTTATGTACCTAATGAAGTGATTCATCACCTCTCTGAGACCCTGAAGTGTCCTCCACTCCTATCGCCGACCGATTTCTCTTTGGGAAGCTTGCTTCACCACTATGTTCTTAACGGGCCTGCTCCGTTGCTGCGCAAATGTTGAAGCAAGAAAATTCCATATAAATACTTGTATACAGAGTCCTCTGTAGAAAAGTGGAGAAAAAAGGGCATCCTCAAGTCTCCTCTCCATAGGCCAAAAAGATCTCTTATTCTTACCATTTCTTTTGCCGAGAAGCTGAAACGCTGGGCCGGGGTGAAGACGAAGGGAGTAAAGGAAAAGATGGACATGGGCTTACGAATATGTGCCGTGTGATTTGTGTTTCCGCAAGCCCCGCTTTTGTAAACCCGCAGCGGCGGTTGGGTGCGATGGGGGTCATAGATCGGTTGGCTTGCTTCTTGCTACAGATCCAAGTCGCGATCTGCTGTTGCAGGATGTACGTGGATAGACTACTTTGTCGGAGCAACTCCGTATCAGTCATAAGATTGCCGCCCATTAATCACCGGGCCGATCAGTGAGTGATTGAAGCTCTGGATGATGCAAATCCGTGGGTCGGCCGTCAATCGTGCAGGGCAAGCTGGTCAGGTCCTGCTCTGGCTTCTGGTCTCGCTGGTGGAGTACTTTGGAAGAGACTTGATTCTTCCTCTAGGGATGCGGCAGAGGCCTACCCTGGCTGCCGGTCTTCTAGAACGCAAAAGCTACACGAGTCCTGTCGTATTCAGTTTTTTATTTTGTTGATCAGTGCTTGAGATGGCTTTCGCCTTCACAAACAGATACAAGTACAACTACTTGTGTCTTACTCTTCGCACTTTGTATTGTCCGGTCCTCGCACAGCACTTATGGAAATCATGAGGCCGTCGTACTGTTGGTGGTGACTGTGGGTCGTATATCTGCAACGCTGCCGATTCGCTGTTGTTTCTTTGTGCGTGAAGTGATCGAGGCCTATGCTTGCGCTCACAGTTTCCTGGATCGAGAGGTGGACTAAATGCCGATGTACAAACAGCAATGCATATCGCGGGACGGGACTCACTGCTCTATTCAGTAGTGAACGAACGAAAAGGCATCCTCCGAGACAACGCAGGGCAAGTAGGGCACTAGGAATCTTCGATCGATAAGACATTATGCGACTGCATGTTCCACTGGTGCTCCGCAGAGGAGACAGAATCGAAGTGTAATTTATGTATCCAGGGGCTGAAGCACCAAGCGCACTGGATCCCCCGTGCAGAGCAAGAGAGCATGGCAAATAAGGCCTGGTGTTGCAATCTGTGCACTCTGATGGGTTAAATCGTAAATATTTCGTAGTTGTTTTGATTTATGGCGTCTGGTTTGAAAAAGCGGCCTGCGAAGGACACAGCGAACTCCAAACAGCGTGGAGGATAACTCGACCAGCCATGGCTCGGCCAGGGTTGGAAAATGTAAAAAGCACTAACGAAAGTGGATAACAGAAAAACGGAAGACGCGGCATCAGGCTTTTTTTCTGGTTGCAGTAGCGTAATTAGCAGGAAAGGAGCAATCGTGCTAGTCGGTGGGAAGCTGCAAAATAAAGCTGTTGTTTCCATATTGCAGAACAGAATGACGCAGCATGGAGTAAAAGATTAACTATGTGCATGTACATTACAAATCCGCATGGTCAACCTTCCGCGGGACATCACTGCGGAAGGTAAGAGGCTCCTTGATCGCAGAATGCACGGACAAGTGTGGAAAGCAGAGCAAAAGGACGGTGCTAAGCAATATAGTTTCTTTGCTGCTGAGTTCTTTGCGTGACTGACCGTCTTCTGGTCTGTCTGTGGCCTTGCTGCATGGCTACTTCGGCCAGTCGATGCTCCAACGAAACGCTCGAGGTGAGCTGGCCTGGAATTAGAAGGCTGGATGGGTCGCTGCTGGTGCTTGGTTTGGCTATGCGGCGGTCGAAGACTAATGGTGTCCTTGGACAAGGCTTGACACAGCCAAGCCGCAGAATCTCTTCGTCTGCCACGCGCAGGCACCATTTCGCCTGGCTCTCGACAGCCTTCTGCGTAGTAGACAGGCGCGGGTCGCTATAACTTTTCGTGGTCTGTTTCTCAGGCCAATCATCATCGCTCGCTTTCTCGTTCGGTTCTGGCGTGGCGTGCGCACCATATGCCTAATTTCCGTGTTTGTTGCCGCCTTGTATTTGGGTAGAGCGCTGCAGGAGCAGCACAAAAGGAGCTATCTGAATCTGCGGTTTGCCTCTCTGCGTCAGCGGGTGAGAAGGAAAGATGTGGTAGGCCTGGGGCCCCAGAGAAGCAGAAAATCATGATGCCTACTCTGCCCTGGTAAGCGGCTGTATTGATTGGGAAGGGAAGAGGAGAAGACAGCTGGGATGCAAACGGTAGTGGGCAGCGCAGACGTTAGTGGGAGAATGAGATAGATTGCATGGCAGTAGAAGATACGTAGAAAGACCACGGTTTGATAGTCTGCTAGCTGTAGATGGCGCGTGGGCGTGTGTGCCTGTGGGTGGTGTGCAATTCTGTCGCATTGAGCGAGGTAAGTGCAAAATGGGAAAATAAAGACAGACGACGGCGAATGCCCATTGATACGACACAATGCAGAGGCAGGGGGGGGTGAGGCAGAGATGCGCAAATAAATGTGACTGTGGGGAAAAGAGAGAAGGAAATATATGACGCGGGATGAGCTGAGTACAGTATCGATATTAAAGACCGGCGGAAGGAAGGACAATACAACAATCGAGGAAGGGGCAGGACGACAGACTTCGACGTAAACCAGCCTCGTGGACGTGTCTTTCCTTGTCTGAAACAGAAATAAAAATACACACTTAATTGAGGAAAGTGCAAAAAAGATACGTCGAAAGACGAAGGAGAAAATCGATAAAAGGAATTTTGGGGAAGGGACGAGAAGAGCAGACTGGTGACGAGTAATACTGAGGGAAGTCACAGTGGTGCGCTTTCCTACACCTCTACACTCCATCGCAGGCATACATAACTCATCCACTCCCCAGTTTGCTCTTTCCTATTAAAGATTGGATCTACTCACTCGCCTTGGCCTTTCTTTTCTGCCTTCTAACTCGGTTTTTTTTCTTCTTCAAGTGCATTTTCCTCTTTCGTTGGCATGCCACGGCAGTCTGGTCGTTACTTTTGTTTTGGTCTTATTTACTTGTGTCCTCTTGTCGCTGTTTCGCCTTTCTTTCCAGTGCGTAAATTCTGTTTGTTGGGGGCTCGGATCGTCTCTTTTTTCTTTACCTCGCTGTGTCCTTTGTTCTTGCCTTCTTATCTCTTCTCTTTCTCTACTAGCTCCCCCTCTTTGCTCCTTTCCTGTCCACGATCTGGTGTTTTTGTTTTGTTGTCCCCGGTCCTATCCGCCAGAAAAGAAAATGTTCCTGCCTCTCGCAAGCACGGCCTCCGTTCTGGGGATGCAACCGTTGTCAGATTACTGTTGAATTTACCGATTACGCAAGCTATCAAGCAACCACAACTGCGATAAAAAAAGGAAAAAAAACAGCAACAATACCGCGAGGAGCTCGAACGGCCAAAACAGGCAAGAGGAACAAAGACATCACGGGCCGGTTTATTACAGGACCAGCAACAGCAACAGCAGCACCAGCACAGCAACACCAACAGGCACCAGCAGAGCAATCAGACACAACATGACCAGCAGCTTATCAATACAGCCATTACCCCACACAGTCGGTTGCCGTACCTGCCACTAGCAGCTTACCCAACCCGATCAGCGCCTTCTAGTCTACGCACATCAGACAACAGCAACATCTGAGAGGGAGCAGCCAAGCAGCAGATACCGGAGTTGGGTGCTTCCATGGAAAAACCGGTAGGGTTACGGCAGGAGTGACGGAGCAGCGTCCTTGATACGGCGGGAAGGCAACGATCACAGGCATCTTTCTGTTCCTCCGGTTTTCTGCTGCCCGTGTTTCTGCGCGTTGGCGCCCTGTGTCCTGGCGGTGCGCGTAACGGTGTAGAGTAAGCATGGCTTGTCCGCCGCCGCACATGGGCCAGCTATTCTACAAGCCCACCATACCCGCACAGCCCTCGCAACGCCGCCGTGACGACGGCGCCACATGTAAAACAGGAGGAGCAAGACAGCACCACAAAATACCACTCTCAAGGATGCAGCCTTCCTGCAGCGAATGCTCTCACCTCCTTTCCCTTCCGGTCGCCTTCTCATCTTGAACAGCGCCGCCCAGCAGCAGCCGCCCCTTGCCCGTCGCGCCACAGTTAGCGTCAGCGCCCGCCAGGCCTTTGGCAGAACAGAGCAGGCCCTCCGGTCGTAGGCCCGTGCTGGCTACTGCACCCTACCCTGCTAGCACTGTTAGCAGCAGCCGCGCATGAACGTCGGAACGTTGCCCCATTATTTCCCCGGCAGCAGTTGGGTGCGCTGCTGGCTCCTACACGCCACTGCTCACACACTCATCGCCTGTGCCCTGCCAGCTTCCGCTGTTCCGTCAGCATTCACCCAACTACAATACAGCACCAACCTACAACCACACAAACCAACAACGTTGCCGGCCACCATCACCACCACCAGTCTCAGCAGTATCCAAACGCCGTCCGAATGCGTCAAGGCCCAGTCGTTGACGAACCATCCCGCGGCATCACCGCCAAACAGCTTCTCTCAACAATCCACCATCCGCCGCGCGAGCAGGCAATGCCAGCCCCCCCCCCCTCCAAAAACCCCCCCTCAGAAAACATCCCAAAAGCCAAAAAGCTAGGGCCGGTTGTGTATCGACGCATTCGGCTTGCCTATCATGGCGACAGCGAAACATTGCCCACGGCGAACGCGCAACCAGGCGCGCCGTTGACGCCGAAATTGCTGCCACAAGAGGCAGCCGCCCGCGATTACCGACCAGACTGTCAATGTGAGCTTCCAGTCTTCTTTTTCCAGAGTGCAGCCTGGCGTGGAAAGCCCTTTGGCCGCCTCTTCCTATTAACATACCGCATAGGGCCCCGGCATCAACGAAATCGCTCGACAGAAGAGATCAAAGGACCACTATGCCATGCCGACCATATTTTCGTTCAGAAGACCGTGGTATGTTTGACAAGAGACAATGAGATGCCCACCCCAGACACTTTCTTGCCTGGACCCAAAAGGGCAAGGCTGTCAATGTGGAACAAGGCGTCATCTAACGGTAATTCTCGTCTTAGAACCTCCCCGGGCGTACCCTCTCTATCGCGCTGTGCCGGCGACGGCAATTGTGGATGGCGAGGTAAAGCTTCTGCTCCCATGTTGCTTTCTTCTCGCGTCCTGCGACCTATGCTTCTGCGTCGGCCCTGCTGGATACAGTAGCGGAGGCCCCTCTTGTGCATCTTGTGCATTTTATCCCGCTCAGTTTTGCCCGTCCATGCATGACCCCGCAAACCCGGCAGCAACCTGCCACCCATTTGCTCTGCTCTGCTCTGTCCTGTATGGGCTGTTTCGTTACTTTCCTGAACCAGCTGCCCCCCTCGTTGTTTTTGGCTTTCTCTGCCTCATTTTCGTTTTTTTCGAGGCTCTTGTTCGTTGGGTTGGCTACATGCAGGCGTCAGAGGTCGGTGCAAGGGCATTTTTCTACTACATTTGCAATATATAGGCTGGTTGTTGGGGCTAAGCCAAGCGGCGCTGCTACCCCTCAAGTTCCCTTTTTTTCCTTCATCCTTCCAGACCCCGTGGGCTACATTTATTGAAACTGCCTGCCGGCCGGCTGGAGCGGCAAAACCAAGTACTGGTGGGCACAAGGTCAACCATGCGCGGAAAGTCGAGAGGATGGAAAGAGTCTGGCCAGTGATGGATTGTCTGCTCCCAACTGCTGCTGCCACCAATGTGCAAAAAGACCTCGACGCTACTCTCTCCTTTGCTTTACTTTATTGAGTCAGTTTACTAATCTCTCTTCTTTATTCCCTCCCTCTCCCCCGTACAGCCATCGGATTCTGCTACTTTGAGCGCTCATCCACAAACGGGCAATGCGGCACTGATTGCGGAAGAGCGAAAACGGCTGCTCGGGCTCAACGACTACGTTCGTGAGGTGGGCGGCTACGACCCATACGTTTACGAAGACATGGTGGAGGAGACCGATATCCTGTTCGACGCCATCCTAAGGCACTGCCCGACACGGAACAGGCCGATCCGCGTGCTGACCGAACACGTTCAACAACGACGGCGCAGGCAATGCCATCATCTACCACCTCCGTCTGCTGACAGCCTCATATCTCAAGGGCAACGTCGAGACCTACGAAGGCTTCAATTGCCCACGACGGTGGTGTTGTCGGCTACTGCCAGGAGTGGATCGAGCGACCGAATTGCGAGATTGACCACTTTGCGTGTTGAGGTTCTGGCGAGCATCCTGCTGAAGCCTAGCGATATTGTCTTGGAGATTGCATACCTGGACCGCAGCCACGGCAGCAATGTCTCGGTGTACAAGTTTCCCGATACGAACATTGGCCGCCTGGAGGAGACAGTCGGCATGCGCATGTCGCTACTGTTCCGCCCAGATCACTACGACATTCTGTACCGGCCTTCGCTGCCATCTCGAGCTGTTGCTGAGGCGGTCTTGCTCCGCTTCTTGCCGGCGGATGCGGCCATGGCTGCCCTTCTGCCTCCCCAGGTCTGTCTTCGACCGGCACCCTTGGCACCCTTTCAGAACAGCAACCGTCATCCGACACATCGAACCCGCTTGTCACGTCATATCTCCCTGTGGATTCCACAGCTGCCGACCTTGTCACCCAAACCTACCCAGCTCCTGCTAGGTACTTTGATCGTATCGCGCAGCAGGCCAATACACCGTCCATTCGCGAAGACACGCCCGACCTGACACCAGGATCCTCATCCAACTCCCCCGCTATGATTCCACCAAAGAAAGAGCCCGTGACCCCGCGGCATATGCATCGCCTGCGCCGTCTAAGCCGATGCCCCAGCAGCCGGTTGCGGCACACCGTGATATCCCCGGACAAGGCTCTGCCTCGTCAGCAACACCATCGGTTCCCACCTCTGCTGCTGCTGGTGTCGCAAACAATGCCAGTACAGTAAAGCAGGGTCCTGCATCTGCCGCAGCGTCCACGTCTCACCCGGCACCGGCACAGCGCTCAGTCCACGACCGCGAAGTGCACCATGTCGGATCCGTCTCTTACAGCGGTGCCTCACAGAGCATAGGCCGTATGGGGAACTTTAGTTCTGCAACATCGCCCAACTTTCAGATTCTGGCTCACCTTCCTGGCATGTTTGGCCGTTTCCAAACACAGCCCATGTCGTCGTCGCCATTGGGACCGGGTCCCTCGACATTGCGGAGTGCCGGAGCACCTGTGTCGTCCGGGTTCCACAAGGAGGTGCAGTCGTTCTCTATCTTGCCGGTGCCTCCAACAGCAAGTGGCGGGGTCGACATGTTGCCCAACACCAGTGCACCAGCAGCACCTGCGTCGCCCGTGCCGTCCGTGATCCCGGGCACACCAATGTCCGCGGGAAGCCATATGGACCGGTACTCGGACTCATACTCTGAGCCGGCATTTAGCACGGCGGGTACGCCGGGGCCGATGATGGAGGTGCCGACGCCGATCCCCGCACCGGCTATGCCATACACCAGCCATAATAGCCATCCGGGCAACCGCGCCGGTGGCGCTGTCGACACAAACAGCAAAGGCGGGCCCTCGAACGTCAGCTTTTTGCCCGAGCCGCAATCCACACCAGTGCGGTTCACAAAGTGGCACTTTAACCGCTTGCCACACGACGCCACAGACCCTAGCTCGAGCCTCTTCCGCAACTCGCGCGTCAGCACGGCACACTTTGATAATCCCGCCTTCCAGCCGCAAGAGTACGATCCATCGGCTGTTAGCGGCGATGCATCGAGCAGCCGTAATGGGCGGAAGAGCAGCGTCCTCCGCGAGGATGACGACAAGAAGCGTTGATATCACAACACCTCCCTTCACAGTCGTGGAAAAGAGACTGAGAAGAGATGGACTTGCGACGAGAGTGACGCACGGTTAGTTTCCGATTTTTTTAGCATCAGGCACGCATTCACACATTCACGCATTTAACGCATTTAACGTATTCACGAAGAGATGCCGGGTATTGATTTTCTTCCTTTTGCTTTTATTCTTCCATTTTCCTCTTTTTGTTTTCAAGCTGGTCTCACCAGTGTTGGTTCCTCTATCCATGTTTGTAATTTAGGGGCAATCTCATTATCTGGACAGGGGGGTACACACAAAAAGACGAGACAGAGAATGAGGAAGCAAAATAGCAGAGCCTGAACGAACCGACCGGATACAACTGTTTTTTTTTTCTTTTTGTGTTTCTCTTACGACTTTTCACTCTCTGGATCACACCCCTTGGTTTCCTGGTTCAATCTTTGCTTTAAATCTGCGGAAATACCAAAGCTGCACGTCGTGCGAGTCTGTTCCCATTTGGAGAGGAATATAATAATAATATCAATTTACAACCAATGCTCAGGACGCCAGCACTTTCCCCATTGCAGAACCAAGACTGGCCTAGTTGGCTCCTTGCGAGCACGTTCGGTTTCTTCCTGTCCATGGGAGTACTGAAACCTTGAAGTCCTGAAGATCATAGATCATTGGGCCTTTTCCAGTCTTCACCTGTCGAGCTCCATGCTCCGCAGTCAAGGGTCATGGTCCCTCTTCGACGAGTACTTTGTAGTTGGTTATCTTGACATCATCGCGCTTTCCCTCACCTAAGCTTCGTCGTCTTGGGCCTCGCACTTTCCCCCATTTGCACAAGCGACCAGACGGCGCCGTTCCTTCCTCACCAGCTCATCTCTATTAGCTGGAGCTTTGTATTTAAAACTTTCCCCTCTTCTCTTCTTCTCTTCTTCTCGTCGTCTTCCCTTTCCATCCACCGCTTTCATATACAGACATCACCAACCACTCTACCGATCTCTACACGAACTTCTTGTCTCTCACAGCACAAACCAATACCAACCCAAAGCGACAGGCCACTATGGGCGACAAGGGCTACTCGTACAAGGGCTCCGGCACCAACAGCCAGGTAAGGCCAGACAACAGCTTGCATCTTGCACCTTGCATCTTGCACCTTGCACCTTGCACCTTGCATCTTTCGTCCGTGTCGGTGCCCCTGCAAGCTCGTCTGCTGACATTCTCAAGGGCAACCACTACTGCAGCCGCGACTACGGCAAACGGGTCCAACTCGTACCACTACTCCAACACGTATGTCGATGTTCTTTGTTATCCTGCTGAAAACCCTCACCCATTAGCGGCCATCACTGACATTCTCCCCAGGGATGGCTCGTACTATTACAACAACCCGTCTGGCAGCACCTACCACAACAATGGCAACGGCGGCTCGACGTACACGTCTCCCAGCGGCGCGTCGCACTTGTCGGGCTATGGCGCGGCAGCAGCGGCAGAGCAGCGGCAGCGGCAAGAAGTGAACGGAATGTGCTTTTTTTATTCTTCGCTATTGTCGAACCAGAAGACTCGGCATGGCTGTGACGCCGATCTGAGGGACAATCGCAAACGAGGTTGAAGCGTTGGAGCTCTGGCGAGAATAAAGCTGAGGCCTAGGGATATCTTGCAATGACTGCAAGAGGCCAGCCAGCACAGAAATCAGAAATCGAACGAATTAAAAATGGCTGGTTACCATTCAAGAGAGCAGTGATTTGATGCTTGCCGTGCTGTCGATTGTCAATTGCTCGTGTAGAAATAGTGGAGGATCCTGGAACAGATTGCCCGGATTTCCTATTGCGGACATGCGAACCACAAAAGTGCCTCGGCCAGGCCAATCCAACGGCCAGGCGCCTAATCCTTCCAGGAAACAGCAAACATTGCCCCTTCAACTGCGACAAACACGGCGGCTAACCGAGCCTCGTTGCTGGAGCCCACGTATTCTGTCAAGGAAAGGAACATACTTGGGGGCTTTTGTGTTAGGAAAGAAAAATATGAAAATTACTACGCCAGGAAAAAGGAGAAAAGAAAGAAAGAAAAGGGAAAAGTCCTACCATTTAGCTTCGTATGCGCGGCCCTTGAACCTGGCCTCCCTGCATGTCTGTTTTCCCTTTTAACACACGTCCATGCCCCTCATTTCCGAGAGCAATGGGTCTGGTCTTTAAATATGGCCTGCTGCATGCGGCCATGAAACCGAAGGGTGAATTTCCAGATCTGTTTGTCTTCTGTTCTACAACATACACGAAGAAAAACACAGTAGTCGCCGGCCTTGCAAAGGCCCATCCCCACACCTCCATTTTTGCTGCGTTTTACACGTTGGCCTCCCATCTGGCCTGCCAATTTCAAAATGCCCTCAGACCAGGCAAAGTATTGGATGAGAACAGCTCGTGAGTGAAGAAATTCAGACAAAAACGGGAGGCGAAGATAAAAAAGATGCAATACTCGCGCGCTTTCTTCCTCTTCGTCTGTTTGAGGGAAAGACGGAGGAGAAGAAAAAAACCACGCGCGTATCCGACTTGAGCGCTTCTTCTGCCACTCCTCCTCTTCTTCTTCCTTTCTTTGTTGCTGCCACCACAGCCAGTGTATTTTTGGGTGCAAGGCGGCCGCAGGGAGCATGGCCTTCTTTGTGTGCATGTGTGGCCAAAAATAGTCTGATGTTGGAAAAGAAAAACAACATGCACGAAGATGCGATGGGAGGCAAAGAAGGCTGTGAAGAATGGCGACCTGGCGGGGGATGGTGGCTCTCTGTTTCATGAGACGCTTTTATTCTTCCTGTTTATACATAAGAAAGACCGTTACACCTCCCCTTTCTTTCCTCTTCATATCATTCTTGACACTATCAACATTGTTCCAAAAAGTGTCACAAGTCTCGCCGTTATTGTCTTACACACTCTTCATTGCCTCTCCCTTTTCATCTTTTCTCTTGTTTTTCTTTTCCTTTTCCTTTTCTTTTTCATTTTCAAAACCTCCGCCCCCAAATCACTCCAAACGCATCTACATATACACATATACACCATGCCTTGGTGGTCATCCAGCCGGCGCGGCGAGGACTACAACTGGCCGTCCCACATGGAACGCCGCCGCGATGGCTCGACAAGGGTCAAGGCCAAGAAGCCGTCTTTGCTGTATGACGACGTCCGTGAAGAGGATGGCGAGTTCAAGCAGAGAGTCTACCGGCTGCGAGGCGGTAGTGACGGCAGCTCTGTGAGCAGCAGCTCGTGCTCGTGCTCGTGCTCGTGCTCCCACAGCACTGGAGGGTCGTCATTTTCTTCCGTAGCGCCGAGTGTCCTTGTGCCCAAGCTTCCCCGGCTCCCACCGGCACCTCTGCCCCCGTGGCAGAATGTCCCGCCAGCAGCGGTTGTGACGGTTGACTTTCCGGGTGACTGTGCAAGCAGCACCACAAGCGATGTTGGCGGCAGTGACACTGAAAGTGACGTGCGCAGCCAGATTGGTCGTGGCAGAAGCAGTAGCCATTTCCGCAGCAGCAGCAGCAGCAGCAGCGCTGGGAGAAGTGAGAGCAGCGACAGAGGAAGCAGACGGGGCAGCACGTTCACCAGCACCGCCAACCACAGCAGCTACAGCCAGAACCAAAGTGTGCTTACGGCAAGCCTGGCCCCGACAGTGGTGACCGTGAGCGATGTCGGGAGCAATGACGGGAGCGACGACCGGAAGGTGGATCTTTCTGCCTTTTTGGTTCCATCGCCAGCCAAATCGACGTTTTCTCTCAAGTCCTCCTCGAGCGGCCGGTCCTCTCTCCCAGCTCCGCGGCAGCCACCGCCATCACCGCCGTCACCCTTCTTTCGGCCGCCTGCATCGACTACCTCTTCCGATTCAAGCTCTGCTACAAGCTCTGCTTCTAGCTCTACTTCCGCTGCTGCCTCAATTACGTCATCCGGGCGCACAGCATCGGCATATGCTCCCTCTGTCAACATTGTCCAATGTGACCCGCCGGTCACAACGGCAGACACAGAGTACAGCGTCTGCAGTAACACATACATCAGCCACGACAGCAGTCATGTTGACAGCTATGGGCCTTGCGACCCGGCCGCGGTTGTTGTACGCGAGCCTGGAAAGCCCATTGCGCTCCGGCGCACTCTGACGCGCGCACAACCCTTGCCCCTACTGCACCCGATACAGACGGACCTAGGATCTAACGATCCTGGCTACCACTCACCTTACTCGTCGTATGTGTCGTCGTATGTGCCGTCGACTATCTTTTCACCAAGTCATTCGGCCCATTCGCGTGTCCAGCGTTCCAACCGTGAGCTCAGATCGCCGTGGGCCGTGGCGCGGACGCCCAGAGTACCAAAGGCCCTCAGGACGCCCAAAACACCAAAGACGCCGCGGCTTGCCCGGGCCCCGCGTGCTGTTCGCATGGAGACACGCCGAAGAGAGAAGCCGCGCATCATTCAGGCTTCTCGGGTGCCACGCACACCGCGCACACCACGCACACCACGCACACCTTTCTCTGCCAGCGGCCCAATCGCTGACAAGGTGTTCCGTGGCCGGCTGGCCAGTCCAACAGGCAGCTATGTGCGCACCGCGAGCTTGTCCCGAGAGCGACGACGGCAGCGACGCACCATCCTCGCAGCCCGCAAAGCCGAGGCGAGCGGTGCCGTCATGGCCGCCGAGGCAGCTCTCGATTGTGCGTCCATGTCTGTGCACAGTTCGCGGCAAGGCCGGTCCAGCCGTCGCGCTACGGATCCGACAGCAGTCATGGCCCCTCGGCCCTCTTCCCGGACTTCATCGTCCCGCCGCCCGCTTGTGGTCGTGCACCGCCCTCGAAAGAGTGCTGCCCTCGGTGGCCTCTCCCGCAACCGCACCAGCCCATCCGGTCGCCCATCGTTGAGATCCACCGGCCACCGCGTCGTATGCCGCGCCACAAATCAGAGACGACAAGCCTCCGTGAAGATCCCCGTGTGCGTGAGGACCCCACCTGGGACGACTACCTCGTGGGCACATCCCGGTCGACACTGGCAGCACGCCGACCCTCGCGCATTGTCGATCGCCTGGCCCTGGCCCTCACCCTCGCCCTCGGCATGATGCACCCCCAAGCACATCTTTGGCGGCTACTATGAGACCAAAGCACGGCCTACACCGCGCTACCTGCGTCCCTTGGATGATATTTTGGACATGCTACGGCCGCAGGGCAGCAGTGGAGACAAGATGGCCAAGCCCTCACCGAGGACAGCGGCCAGCATGGCACTGCGGATGGCAGCAGCAACGGCGGGAGGCCACGCGGCGGGATGTAAGACTCGACGCATCTTCGTCATCAAGCCGGTCACGCTCTCAAGCAAGAGGACGAGAGTGAGGACAAAAAAAAGATCTTTGAATGATGTCAATGTTGGTATTTGCTTGCAATTTTTGTTTCTATTGAATGTAGCATTTCTAAGCACCGTTGTTTACTCGCCTTCCGTAGATGAAGGACAAAGAAAGTGTTACCTGTGAGGCCGTTCGTCCCATGTATCTGAATTGCCCGTTTGCCAACGTGTTGTGTTGTGGTTCGATTCCCGCCGTCAAGGGTCTTCCGTGTGCACTGAGCTGCTTGCATGTGTTGACGAACCAAGCTGCTCTGTATCTTACTGAGTAGGATATTCAGGTACAGGGGGCGTTCAGTAAGCTCTACTGGAGCTTCCAGGCCGTGCCCCGCCTTTCATGTGCTATGGCGTAATCGGCTTACAGGGGTTCGCATTCTGCCGTCACGCGACTGCCGCGCTAGGACGCTTGCGAAGTCGCTCTTTCCCATCAGATAACAAAACCTCCGCGTGGGCAGGCGCGTCTGCGCTAGCTTCCCCTGCCCAGGACTGCTCGTTACTCGTGTTGAAGAACGCGTCAGGAGAAACAAAAAAAAAGACGCTCTCTCCTCTTTTTACATTTTGATCTTTTATATCTGCGACCCGACACCCCCGACTGCATTGTTTTTGCAGACGCGGCGGAACTCGGCTGTCTTATTTTTCGGCATTCTTTCTATTCTTTCCTCGTGCCGCTGAGACTGTGTCTCGTCCACGCAGATCCGCATCTTTTTTTTTTCTTTTTCTTTTTTCTTTCTCTTTATCTTTCCCGTTCTATTTTGCATTTTGTGACTCCCCTCGCCCTCTATCGCCGATTCGTCTCCGGTTGTGGCCGGACGACATCCTCTTTGCTCCTCGACACTGCCCCCGTCCTCCCACAATGTCCGACGAGCCCTCCCTCCCCCGCATTCCGCCGTCCAAGGCCGCCGATGCCATTTTCGGCCCGGCCCGGAAACGCGTTCGCCTCGACCTCCTCGACGGCAGCGGCTCGCGTCATCTGTCGGCCCACCAGCTGCTGCTCAACAACTCGAGTGACCCGGCCGTGTTCTCCAGCGATGACGACCCAGCTCTCGACAACTATGCGCCGCCCGATCCGGCCGGTGCCACAGAGGGTGGCCGGCTCCGCAAGAAGAAACGCTACGTGGGCGCGTGGTTTGCCCAGCATCCCGAGTCCACTGATTCGACCTTTGATGGCGGTGAGGGCGACGGACACAGCGGCCCTGGGGGTGGGCATCGGATGACGCTGCCGCTGCTGTCGTCACCCCGCAGCCACGACCCAGCAAGAAACGGCGTACTTTTGAGCGCCAGTTCGATAGCGGCGTGTGGATGGACAAGGAGGGCATCAACGAGGACGACGAGAACGCAGAGGACCCGCTGGAGGCAGCCATGGCCGACTCGCCGCCGCCGGGCTCGACGTCCTCCACCTCGTCCCAGCTGTCCCTGGCCCCGCCGCCGCCTGCCCCGGCGCAGACCGACTTCCCGCCCCGCCGCCGCGGCCACGACGGGTGTTCCAGCGTGTGCCCAGTCTTGCCGTGAACAGTGCCGAGGAAAAGGCGCGGCGCGTGGTCCAGGAGTGCATTGAGGCCGGCGACGATCGGATCTCGCTGATTGGGCTCGGCTTGACGGCATTGTCGAATGCCACCGTCGAGCCGCTGTCGGGCCTCGTGCCCATCCCCGTTGTCACCGAGGGCGTGGCGTTTGAGCAAAAGGACCCTAAGCTGAAGCTGTTCTTGTCGAGCAACAACCTGGTGCGGCTGCCTGGCGCGCTTTTCAGCCTCGAGCACCTCACCGTGCTCAGCCTGCGCGGCAATGGCCTGACGGAGCTGCCGCCAGCGATTGGCCAGCTGCGCAACCTCAAGTCGCTCAACGTGTCGCTCAACAAGCTGCAGTCGCTGCCCGCGGAGCTGCTGCCGTTGATTCGCACGTTTGGCAAGGGCGGTCGTCTGGCAGAACTGCTTGTCCACCCAAACCCCTACTTTACCCCCGAGGAGGAGGAGCAGCAGTCTTTTGCAACCGCAGAAGAAAAAGGCGAATCGATGGGCCAGTCTAGGCCAATACGGCATGTCGGCGATGCGCCCACGCGCGTTGCCCGCTCGCCGTGCACTACATGGACAGCTGGGGCAAGACATGGTCGCAGTTCACGCTTGACCCAGCTGTGTTGGGCGCGTGCAACCTGATCCCAACAGAGGACGTTAGCACGACGCCCCGCGCCCCTGACACATCCACCAACGCCCCCGATTCTCTACCGTCGCACGTCCCCACGCTTGTGTCTCTCGCCCTCGAGGCGTGCTACCGCACACCCCAGCTGCCACAGCTGCCCGATCTGCTGCCACCCGAGGCGCCCCCACGCCTGGGCCGCCAGCTCGGGAAGGCGCTCTTGCTGCGCGACAGTGGCGGCAGTACATGCTCGGTTTGCTCGCAGCGACAGTCGCCGCCGCGGCCCATGGTCACGCCCATGACAGCGTGGCTTGAATGGTGGGAGTTTGGCAAGCCCGATGTAAATGTGACGTATTCGCCGTCCGACTCCACGGCAGGAGATGCGGCCCAGCGAGCACCGTTGTCTCGCGAAAAGAACGAGATTGAGGTGCTGCCCTTTATGTGGCGAGGCTGCTCGTGGGGCTGTCTCCCACGCGTCGAGCAGGTGAAAGAGTAGAACGAAGGGGGGATCGATACGAGAGATTGTCGGCTTGTAAGACAGCCCCACTGACATTAAAGATGTCCGGCTATGGCAAATGATTGGCGTGCCTGTAGGCCGACTGGGAAAGCTTGGGGGAGTTTGGTGCCGTCTGTATATTTTTGGCGTTGCCCATTGTACATTTTGACTGCATCGTACATTCTTTATTATTGTACTCCTGACAACGAACGTACTGGACTTTTTTTTTTTGGGGGGGGGGGGGGGGGGGGAGGCGGGGGATATTTTTTGATTACTGCCTCTGGGCTTGCGCCTCTCCTGGTTTGTTCACTGTGACAACTGGCATCCTCGAAGGATTAAAGCAAGGGATGATGGAAGATTTCAAAGTTTCGAAAGTTTCGCGCCAGATGGCCTTCCTCTACGGACACCCCGAAAGCGAAAACGTATTAAATTAAATTAAATAGAATAATCTCATTCACGCGTGTGAGAAACGTGATTGGAAATAAAGCCGCCTTGATGACGCCGTCGACGTGTCCTTGCATCCCCTGTGCTCGGTTTTTTTACTTCCTTCCATCAAGCAGTTGCGCTCGGACACCTCGTCGCCTGCGGCTCTCTTTTCAAGACACCCATTGGAGTGTTCAGGCCGCCGAGCCCGGCACACTCGACTGTTGCCTGGCTCTAGTCTGATAAACAAATTGGGCTTCAATACACACCAGGCCGGGCGTTTCTTTTTCTTTTTCTTTTCATTCTGGAACGAATTATTTCTGACTACGAAGTAAATACTGCAGGGATTACTCGGTACCGACAGCCCAGGTTAGTAGAGGCTGGCAACTTTGACTGCTAAGCTTTCTTTTTGCCGGCAGTTTCGGGTCTTCTTTTGCGAGCCTCGGTGTTTCTATTTTGGTTTTGTTTTTTGCGCAGACCTGGATGTGCCTCGTGCTCTGAAAATAGGGCGGCTGTTTCAAGACGAGGCGGTTTGCACGACATGAACATGTGTGGTCTTCATCCAGTCCTCTCCGAAGGGTGGCGCACAACATTCTGTACTCAGTATGTGAGATTGCAAGATGGGATGTATGTCGCATAACCATAGATTCAGGGGAGAGAGGAAGAGACAGGAAGAGACAGCATCAGCCGCAAAAAGAAAACAAATATGTTTGCACGGGTTGGTGAGTTGGAACTTGAATATGCATGTCTCGTCACCTGTGCTAACGTCTCTTCACGCACGGCCTGCTTGTCATGTGTCAAAAAAATTGCAGGGGGGTGAAATAAAATAATCTTGAGCCACGTTCTTTAAAGGCGTCGGCATCTCGAAGCTACCGCTTTAGCCTGCTCGGCCATCTTTTGTACCGATTACCTAAAACTTTAAGTCTACTTTAACCAGACCTGTTTGATGGTTTTCTTTTCTTTCCCACGCCCTCTTGTCTTACGCAATCTTTACTCGGTCTTTACTTGTCTTTTCCAAGACCGGGGGTGGCCTTTGCAGGTACCGGTACTCTTCATGTAAGTAAGGAGTAACCTAATCGGAGTAATACAATTTCAGCCCCATTTCCCATGGGCCTACTCGTAGAACACTTGTCCAAACACAGTACACAGTACAGCACTTGTACCTGTACAGGGGAGAATGAGATAAGCATACAGAACAGCTGCAAGCTGCAAACCATGCCCACTCTCCAGGGGTCTGCAGTGTCCTTCGGCTGCTTTTTAAAAGGGGGAAACGTCACGATAATGGCAGGGCAAGATAGCCATCTCGGAAAAAGACCTCGCCTCATTTTGTTGCGGTCTACCTCGTGCAGCGCGGTTTGGACCATAATGCTTGGCATCTGCGGCCAAGTAACCAACCCACCCGCAGTGAGGAGTAGGGGGGAAGTCTATTTGGTGGTGTACGGAGTAGCGGGGACGCCTCTCCTGTTGGATGGTGCAAAAAGCAAAAAAGATACTCCTGCAAGCAGCCCTTACGTGATCTCTGCCTGCAAGATCAGATCGGGGCCTTGAATAAAGGGCAAGGACAGAAAAGATGTGCAGAGGGCCCAGGAGACGAAGGGCGGATTTCGCTTGCCCTTGCATACGCCATACACACGATGGGAGCTGTATTTCATTCTTTTTTCTTTCTTTTTCCTAGCTACGCCATCTCCCGCCCTCGAACCTTGCCTTGCCTTGCCCCTCCAGGCGACTCGTACATGGACAGGGCCCTGTCTGCCCCGTTTTGTTTTCTGGAACAGGCGCCATCAGGACCGAAAATAAGGGAGAGAGGGTTGTTCGCAAGAACACAACAAGAGCAAATCGCAAGGCGATACCTCGCAATCAGAAACCCCCAGCCCTGCATTAAGCCGGGCGCTGGGAAGAAAGCACTGTTATTTTCCCGTATGTTCGTCTCTTCTGGATTCTTTGCCTTTCTCTTTCTTTCCATCCGAGTCCGGCATGACACTGAGTTTCCTCCAGATCTTGATTTCTGCCTAACGCACCCTTACGATTAACCTCCTGCTCTAGGCTCACTCTCCAAAGCATGCCTCGCATCGAGCCCGACACTGCCTTTCTTTTGCCCGACAGAGTCCTTCCAGACATCATCCAGCGACGCCAGATGTTGTTTAGCACCAAGGCACTTCCTGAGGCTCACTCACCGCATCTGTATCCAAGTAGGAGTGCGCCTAAAACCAGCTGGCCGCTCCATCCCAATCACCTCGCCCCGCCTCACCGACCTAGTGTCCTATTTGGCAACAAAACCACAGATATCCGACCAATGCGTTGTCATCGAATCATGCGGTGAATGCCTTGCCGAAGCCGGCGCCTTTCCCTTTGCACACACTCACCACAAGACCTCGTCCATAGCTGAAGCTATTTACGGCAGTACTTCGCTAGGCTGGCCGGAGAGCACGCACGTCTGCCCCCTTAGTAATGGGCCACTTGTGCCAAGCAGTTGATGGATGACTCTTTGACATATAAAGGCTCAGTCACCTAGGACTTTCCTCGACAGAACAGTCCGCATACACAACTCTTTCATTACCCAAGACAGTAGCCTTGCCCATCACGAGTAAGTCGAGCTTCTCTTTTCTCTTTTGTTCTTGGTCATTTGGTTTCCTTGAGGGATAGGCTCATGATCACGATGCGCACATCGACGATGATGTTCCATCACAAGGGCATCCAGCAGGACGGAACAAATGTCTCCATTTCGGTGCTGCAGTGTTGTATCGTGGCAAGACTCATGCACACTTGTTGTCGGCATGCCACCATGCTATTGCGACCCATCATCGATGCCACGATAACCATCATCATATCGTCACTGTTACCATTTGATAGACGGCTTTTGATAATCCATCCCCATCCCCCCGCCCCCGCCCTCTCATAGATGGCCATGGTCATGGCCATGCCAAGATCTGCACATGGAGAGATTCCAACCCCGAATGGGAGACATGAAGTCATGCTAACAGCAAGATAGATCACACAAGCCAACGAGCCTACCACCAACCACTTGAGAGGAGATGGCACCCAAACAGACAAGTCAAGCCCCGTCAAGCTCGCAAGAGCGTGGCCGGAAGAGGAAGTCTCGGGAGCTGGTCCGGGACAACCAGCCCAGACATGGTCAAGAGCATCTGCACTCCTCTGCAAAGTTGCCTCACAAGCACAGCATGCATCAGGCAGTGCAGGGATGCCCATCCAGCGTGCCACTTGACCCTGGATGCCAAAATCGTGAGCTTCCAAATCGATTCCCCAAGTGATGAACACAGCAGAAAACAAAGCATCCTCCCCTACTAGACTGAGACGACAAAGACGACAATGCAGAGTGCTAACCGGACTTGTTGGCGATGTAGTAGCAAACCATGCTGTTCTGCAGACGCTGCACGACACAATGACAGAGGTCATAAACGACGACGAGCTTCCCAGCCAAGATCCCGATGCCTTTGCCCAGGGCCTGCAGCAGATGGATCACCAGTTCCACCAGTCACCCGAGTACATGAAACCTTCATGGTACAACGTGGCGGTGTAGGGTACTTTGGCACAGACCAGTGAGCCGGCTTTTCTTTTCCTCCAGGTGTAACTCTTCGCTAGGGGCTCTCAAGTGGAAGGGGTGGTTGTAAATATGAAGAGGAAGAGGAGGATGGAAAACTGGATGCAGGGGTGACGAAAGAAAATATGGACAAAAGAGATTGTGCTTCATACCTTCTTCAGAGTCTTCCTCCTTTCTTTTGGCACGGAACGGAACAGACGGTTATCCTATTTCAGAGTCCACATCAGCTGATGCATACACTTTCTTCTTTGTTTAGCAACGGACACGACATCAACGCAATGCACTGCGACGACGATAACTGCGTTGATGTCCGACGCGCGCATAATGAACAGCGCCAGTCAGATAGCCGCAACGAAAGGGACAAGTCCCTTGAAGCCATCGCTGTTGTCTTTCCCACAAATGACGGCACACAACGGCCGCGGCGCCGCCATCGGGGTCAAACCTCATGTTCTAGCTTCGGCTTGAGCCGAGCTAGCGGATTGAACCGTCGGCATTGTGGGGCAAACTACCGGCATTCCTTCCCCACATCAATATGTCCCTGACTGTCGGGTCTGGGGTCGTTCTTCCGTGGACCCTCGGTGTACTTGCCTCACCGCCACAGTCTGATGACTGGCCTTCCTCCAAGCCAGATCACGGGCACAGTGGAAGAAGAGCGTGCGGCCGGCATTCCTCTTTCTCTCACGCACCTTCTTTCTTGACCTTTTCTCTATTTTCAATTAGCTTCGTCGTTCTTTTTTCCCTTGCTTTTTCTTGCATTTTCTGCCTTCCTTTCAGAAGATACATCCGACTTACAGTCCTGCAGAGTTTCTCTAGAGTGGATTGAGAAGCCCATGGTCTTTGGATCTTCAAGTCTTTCGTGAACACGGTTGCTAGAAGTTTCTGTCCTGGAGAGTTTCGAAGAATACGGGAGACGGATGCCGTTTTAACAGTCGACTTACGGGTTCTGAGATCTCTGCTTCCACCATTTAGGGGGAGGGAGGGGGCTAGCAAGTTTTTTACCCGAGTCTTGAGCCACGAGCAGCTTAAAAAAAGAAAGGTCCAAGGATGGGGCAGCCCCGCTCGCTCCCTACTGTCCTAGGATACAGCTATGCAGGCCGATTTGCACATTGGGACTTTTCCGGCTCCCTCCCATGTTTCTTCAGGTTTCACATCGCTGCTATCTCGGGTGTTTCTTTGGTCGTCCCAGTCTCAACAACGGATTCCCTACATCATATTTGGCAAGGGTTGTCGGGTTAGATTTTGATCCTCTTTATTATGCTCTTTTTGTATCGCAGTCTCCTAGTCTTTGTTGTCCTTCTTGTTTTGTTTTTCTTTACTGAAAAAAAGCAAAGATAGCAGCGCCATAACCCCACTCTTTTAGGGAAGAAAACTTGCCTTGAATAAATCGACTTATATCCAGAAACTGTCTTTTCTATCGTTTCTATTAGCAACGCGAAGGGCTCAATACGCCCCAAGTTGATGCCCAACGTGCCCATATTTCTTTGCTATGACGACAAAGACCACAGGTGCAAGGCCAAAAACGAGGGGTAGCTGTAACGTGTAGAGAGAAAGCAAACAATGAGCCGAAAAATGGTCGCTTGGGTTGAACCCCGTTAAAAAGAGAAGAAGAAAATAGATAATACCGAAAGGGAAAAGGGGGTCTGACAGTTAGTTTCCAGGGGATTGCCAATAAAGCGGCAATTTATTGATCCAAAGACCTGTGGGAAGAGTCGGATGTAACAGGAGCCTGTCATGACATTGGCTGCACTGTTTTGCCGCTTCTTACACACCAAAAGTTTTCAAAGATTCTTTTGCTGCTCATGCCGTGCTTCTGAACAAAAACAAGAACGTGTCAAAAAAAGACTGGATCGTTGACGGAAGTGGTTCAAGATTACTTTTGTCGTGTCAGGTCCGCACTAAATTTCGAAGCTGACCGGGGCTACCTTTACTCGTCATAAGGGAAACCGCTCGTGTGACGTAGGGTCGGATGTGGGACGCAGCGCATCGGATGACTGCCATAAGTGCACAAAGAGAAGATGAATGAGAACAAAAACAAAAAGCAAACAGAGGTGGTATGGTTGTTTGTGGTTGCGTGGCAAGGTGTGGCTGATGGATTCAATAAAGTAAGCATGACGATTAAAACAGGGAGCTCGTATGACAGCGTGGAAAAACTCATCATTCCTTCCAGGTATTTGTAAGATGGTTGGGAAGGAGCGGCCTTTAAATACAAATTTTGTTGGATGGTGTCCTCAAAACGAGAAATGTTTTTCGCCACACGCCTCAGAAACAGAATTTATTGGCGCAACATCTGTCATTTTAGAAGATTCTTGGATAAATCACGAGATGATGACGATATGTCTTCTTCTCCAAAGCTACCCCAAAGCCCTACTTTTTATTTGGAAAACGGGGCTTCGGAGGTCAGTCATATGTTTCTATTTGCATTGCTTTACCTGTACATATGCTTCCATTTTGGTCAAGGTGTCCGTCCGCCTCATTTTTTACTTTAACCACCTTGATCTGTATTTCTGGACTATGCACCTTTTTTTACGAGTACGATTACATCTAAGTTGGTTGAAAGTGAGGAGTGGCAAAAGATACACCCCCTACACCCCTTTTAACCTCCCGTTTTCATTTATATCTTTTTACTTTCTCCTGTAAAACGAAGTAAATATCCTCCACCAACCGTTTCTCAGCGCGGCCATAGGTCGCTACTCTTGTCATAGATGAGTGATTGGAATCGATGTCCATAGATATACACTCTGTTTGCCTTTAGCCCTTTGGTCCTTTTTTCCCTTGCCGCTAGCATTTCCACTCACCCTTGTCTTTGGCCATTTACAGCCCTATTCTTGATGGGCCTTGTTTTGAGGCCTCGAGAAGGTTACATTATTCAAAGAGCCTCTGGACGCCTTAACACATTTTGACAACCTGTCAACTGCGTCCTTCATATCAATTCTTTCTATTATTGGACAAGAGGATGACCTCTTGTGCTGCGCCCTGTTTGGAATGAAGGGCTGAAGACCTCCTCATATTTCCCGGGGCCCGATGCCTGGTTGAAAGGTAAGAGGAAAAAAGGCTCGCAGATCGTGAGGCCTTCTTCCGCCTCAAGCGAAGATAACTCCTAGAAAATGGGGTGTGCCCTGACGCCTCTGTTTTAGACGGAGAAAAAAGAAGAAAAAGAAGACCATATGCATACTACCTAGCTCACCGCTTCTTGCTCGGAAAGCCTTACTCGGACGCCTCTGGCTTGGCGGGGCCTAAAGATATACGAAAATTCAATTTATCATGACCTTTAATTGGATTTTTTTATTCTTCTGCTAGAAAAGCTGCAGCCCATCTCGTGGCGCATGCCCCCTGTCCCGCCTTGCCAGTTGTCTACCCGATGATGCAGAAATGAAAAAAAAAAAAGGCTTTGGAAGGAGGTTCAGGGTTGTATAGTAAAGTGGCGGTCAGCGGAGATAGGTGGGAAGGGAGCCGAAGAGAATGTTGAACACCCATGCTTTAAAAAATTACTCTGCCGATTTGCTTCGTAGTGCATTACTAGCACTTCCCTCCATTTGTTACATAGCCATGCCATTATTTCCAAAAGTCTCCAGATCATCGAACACACAGGGAAACATATATCATGTTTCCAAGAGCATAAACCAGCGACAGACTCCCTCCGTTTAGCCCTTGAGCATCCTTACAGCTTTGCCTTATCAGAGGATCTTATTGGACAACTGCCCATTGTAAAATCTATCTTATTATGCAAATTCACCACCCTCCAACTGCGCTACCTAAGTGATACCCACGAGGCGCATACAGCGTGGCTCACCCCCTGGCTGCAGAAACACCCGTTCTAAAAATTATGTGCAACGGTTTTGGGCCTCAAAAGATGCCAGTTCTCGGCTCAGGCTAGTTAAAAAATGATCAAAGACTTTTATTTGAAATGTAAAATACGTCGTTTTGACGTCTATCACTAAATTTATTATGTGGTTGGACATGGTTAAATCGTATTATTGAAAAGTTTTCTTGCACCTTCATAGGCAGCGAATCGCAGCCTCCTAACGAGATAATCGCTAATTCTTGCTTTCCCGTACGTTTACTGACGGAGAAATCTTCCCAAACACTGAAGGAAAAAAAGACAGTTTTAACAAGGTACGCTGTAGCATAATTGTATACTGAGCACGTCGTACATGTACATGTATCTTACATGTACGGAGTACAAGACTTGTCTTTTAAAATTTCACGCAGACAGTTCAAGCATCTTACCTCGGAAAAAGCCTGACAATTCACCAGCGAAAGGGCCTAGATAACAGACAAAAAAGGCTACACAAGAAAGGAAAAGAAGAGACAGACGGATGTAATGGCCTGTCTCGGGAATGTGAGGGCGTGTTGTCAGGATGGAGACCAAGCCTATGCCCTGTCACCTGTTGGATTCGGCTCCGCCTCTGAAGCATACGTTGCTTTGATGCACATGTACTATTACGTATTACATCTCAGTACGTGTATTACATTCAGGCGTCCGGCTTTACTGTTTCTAGTTTAGGGGACAGGAGGCTGCATATAATTTCCAACTCTCTTCACCTTTGCTTTCATTTTCCGGGCTGCTGCTACCCAGAGTACGGAGTATTCCGTTCATAACGCCGTTTTAGTGGCCGACCTCGCCGCCTTTTCTCCAGCCGCCCTGAAAGTGAACATGTTAACGTGCCCAGTAAACACCCATAGCGGCACGTTTGGTTGCTCGTGAGAAAAACATCGTTTGGTTTCTGCCCAAGACGGGCGCGCCTTATGGTGCCCGAAATATAGGCAACTTGTAAACACGCGTGAACAACGCTCGGATGCAGTTAGCCGAAAGAAAGAATAAAGAAAGAATTAGAGACAAGAAAGAATCCTGAAGGAGCAGGGGGTGCAAGACGCAGGCAACGTGAGCAGCCCCGTTAGTGGAACTGGACCCTCTTCTCAAAGAGTGAACACCCAAAGTGGTAATTCAGGCGTCCGGATTCTCGTCTACGAAGTACAATCAAATAGCCGTGATCAACAATTGCCACCAGCTGCTGCCTTCGCAATGTGTGAGGGGGAAAAACAAGAGGGTGTGCAGAATAGAATCTGACATATAAAATGCACTCGAGATGAGCATAACGGCCACGGCGCCTCGTCATCACTACTACGCCCTATTTCTGCCTACGGTTGTGTCATCTTGTCAGCGGCATGTGAAAAAGGGGATTTCGGATGTGAGCGACCACTTTTCTCGGTGGGATGACGGTTGCCTTCACGAGGCAATTTCTTTTTTTTACGAATGTGGCGAGGCTCTCGATCTAGGCAGCAGCGAATGTTTTCATAAACTAGATTAGAGCCCAAATTTATCAATCAAGTAATTGGTAAGATGGCCGAGCGGTCTAAGGCGCTAGCTTCAGGTTGACAGTCGAATTACCGAGTTCGACTCGACAACAGGAACTTGCTAGTCTCGCAAGAGGCGTGGGTTCGAATCCCACTCTTATCATGAATTTTTTTCTTTTTTTGCCGTATTTGCCCCCTTTCGGGTTGTTGTCAGTACACTTGGTTTTTTGAGTTTTTAAGTTTTTTTTCCCCTAGATTTCTTTTCTCTCTCTCCTTTTTTTTTTCGAAATACAGAGTGCTTCTTACGACTGAATCATGACAACCGTAGCCAGTCCTAAGATGACGTTTTTTAGAGTCACGTCAAAATTGCACTTTCAGCAGAGCCCCATTGATACCACAGCCTTGTCACACTATCGTCGTCCCAGCCAGTATGAGAGCCAGAAACGGGAAACATGGAGAGACCCATAAACAGGTCTCACGGAACACAGCATGACAAGCTATTCCTCATTAAGAGAACTATAAAATTATTCTTTCGGCGGCAACCCCGTGTTGTGCCGTAAAGGGTAAACGACAGACATTAGGATTCTCGCTTCCTCTAGCTCTAGCCACCGTACAGGAGGGCCCGTACAGGCGGCCAAGTGCCTGGGCGCTGATCAGTCTGAGCCCGTTTGCCGGATTCAGTAAGTCACTCCGTGGTATAGGACATGTTCATCTTAAACACAGACAGCGACGTGGGGGCCAAAGGGAGAGAGGTGGTGGACGGGTTGCGGCCTCCTAGGGGCACGGCCCGTGTCATGAACTTCCTCAGCCCTTTTGGCTTTCTGTCTCCTTGAGGGAAAAAAGAACAGACAACGACGAAAAGAAAAATGCCGTAAAACACCGAGCGTACTCACTACAGGTACTAATTGATTGGAAACTTCTGCTCTGACCCTTCTCTACCCTGTGAATACTGCATCTTCCGTCCTATTCTATCTCTTGCAAGGAAGGCTGGGCACAGCCTGTCATAGTCTCTTTGTAAGGGATGAAGGTAGTGAGGGATGCAGGCACACATAGAAAACGAAGAAAAAACAGAACACCCTGTGGAGAGGAAGAACCCTGTTCTTTTCTTTCTTTCTTTCTTTCTCTGTGCGTGCTAATCGCCCCCATCCCCCGCCTGGATGCTTTGCAACGCATTGTCACGGTTGCGCTGAGACTGCATGAAATTACTGATCCTTTCCTCTTACGGCTTTGCTTGAAAACAAGATTCAATATTGTATGCAACAGATGCTGTCTTGTATGGAAAAAGTCGACGGGGAGGAGGGAGGGGGAACAAGCTGCACGGCGCACACAGCAGAAGAGGAAAGAACGACAACCACGGCGTTGAGGGGGGAGAGGGGAGGGTGGGCAGGGAAGGAAATGTAGGGGGCGGAAAGCTGAAGTGTCGACGCAACTGCGTCACGACCACTCCGTCCGCCGTACTTTAGAGCAAATGCTCTTCCATTTCCACACCCTCCTGCGCCTTTTCTTCGCCTGTCTCGGACATGCTGCCTCGTTTAGCTCCAGTCCCCCTCCCCGACTCACACCCCTCACTTGGATCGGACGAAATTAGACAGCATTACGACTTTCTGCATTCAGCTCGCCCCAAACGAGGGAAAGCGGAGACCACTGAAATAAATTTGACGCAAAGAAGGAAAAGGGAGGGAGGGTTGGAAAGTCATTGGTAGCGTGCATATGCATGGACACACACAGCATCTGATAAGCAGATACCTCTGGAGTACATTCCAACTACCTCGATAGTGGAAGTCGTGGCATGTTTGGTGCCGAGTTTTTCTTCGCTTTCTCTTTTTAGTACCCTTTCTTTTTGTTTCTTTTTTTCCGGATTGGGAGGACTATATATAACCATTAGAAGTAGGCGGTTTTGTCTGATTTCGAGTGTGGTTGAGGAGAGACGCAGCTCACACGCAAGACGGTGACCTGCAGCTCAATCCTTCTTTCCCCGCAATGTTCAGATACAGTATCCATGTACTCGTAATCCTTCGTCTTACAGGGCGTCATTGTCACTGTAGGCGCACATAACTAGCCTGTCAATAATCCGTACGAGTCGTTCTGGCAATTGGCGGCGAGTTGACCATGACGTGTCAAGATTCTCAGGAAGGCGCATCGGGCCGTCCCGTCGATTATTTTCAACACTATTTTTTGTCATCTAGCATGGAAGGAGCGACGCCGAGCAGCCTATTTACGAAATTTACATTATTATCGAGAACTGTGAGATGTGATTTTCGAGACTAGAGAAATACCACCATTGCAGAAAACAGGCAATGTCAAGAGAAGGTACAGAATGGATCTTGCGAGGCATATGACACAAGATAAAACAGAAATAATTAGAAATAAAATAAAAAATATTATCCCAACGCCGGTGACACGCAAAAGATAAAAAAAGCGCTCCCTATTATGCCAACGCCGGTGACATGCAAAAGGAAAAAAGAGCCCTGCACGAAGTCCCTACTCGTACTAGCCGAGCTTTTAACATTAGTGAGGTTGCCATTCCCCTTATGGAGCAGATCGAGGGACCTGATCTTGGACTACTACTCCCTCCATAGTGTTTGGCAAACCTCCGCCCCCGTCCTCTTCGTCTTCTTCTCAGTCAGAATCAACCGTGTCGCTATCATCGCCACGCCCGGCAGTCTCACTGCCAGTTGTATCCGATATTGCACATTCAGAGACATTGGCTTTTACCTCGTCCCGCTTGAACTTTTGCAGCCCGTCCATATTGGTGTCCTCGACACCATCGACATCGACATCGACATCGAGCGAGCCAAAAGCGGCGAGCTTGTCAATATCAGTAGCAGGCCAAAACGCTTCAGCTACTTGGAACTGGCGCTGAATCGGATCATAAATGATCCAGGTCTTGAAAGCCGCCAGGCGACATGCCGTCCAGAGCAAGCGCTCCTTCCGCGTCAGGCGCGTCGACGGCGTCTCCATCAGTCGCTCGTCATCGCTGATGGACTCCATGTTGGCAAACCAGCCCCGGGGAAAGATGTAGTCTGCCCACAAGAGCCCTCGCAAAAACCAGTCGTCTGGCAGTGGCTTATCCTCGTCGCTGCGGACAGGCGACGGCGGCGGGATGTCCTCAATGGGAGGCTCAGTGGGGACAAAAAGACTGTTGTCGCCAGCGGCAGCGGCAGCCTGTTGCTGCTGCTGCTGGAAGAACTGAATATCTCGAATTCTCCGTTCCTCCTCGGCCTTTTTATCAACTTGCGGCTGCATAAAGAGGGCGCGTTCTACTTTATCGTAGTTGTCGCAGGTCTTGATCAGGCTGTTGAGCGTCAAAACGAGCTCCGTCCACGGAAAATCATGTTCAACGTAAACCATGCCCTCTGGAAGCCGGGCCATGCACAGCATCCACACAAGGCGGGTATGAATGTACCCGTGGCAGTTTGCATCGCCAATGCGTGAGAAAACCACTTGGTCGATCTTCGTGACGAGGTTCCGCACCGGCTCCAGCGCTCTGAGAACCTCGGGGTCAGCCACGGCGGGGCCCTCAACTTTACGGGTCCCTGGCAACGGCGTTGCAGGCTTTGGCGCCCATGGGTTAGTCACACCTGTCGCGGATGTGCTCCCCGGCGCCGGCATTGCCTGCTCTGCCGGCTTGGTCTCGTCGTCGCCTCCTGCAGCACTGCGGTTCATCGCATCCCGCAAGATCCCCATGAGAATATTGCCGTCTCCACCATAGTTGAGAAAGGCACAGCTGTTCACGATCGCCATGTGCACACCCGTCTGTGTCCACGCCCGAGACGAAGTCGCAATGTGCGTGTCAAGATCGTCGAGAAGGAGAGAGACGGCCGGCGCAAACTCTGGCGTTGGCCGCAGATCAAACTTGAAGAGGATGGCGTGGACTTTATGAATGCAAGCTCCACGGGAGGCACGTTCTGCATGGCATTATTCAGGACAGGGTCCAGGAGAGTCATGATGGACTCGCGTGTCGAGGTAAAGGGAATTGGAACACAGAGGCTCTTGATATAGTAGTACATTTGCGTGATAACGTAGGGCCGGGCGAGAATGGCCAGGTGGTGATAAAGACGACCAGTAGTTGGGGCGCGGTCAGAGGCCAGAGAGTACCAGCGGCGGGAGACAGCCGTCCAGACGTCACGCGTGCGGAGGTTGTCGTCCTCAATCGCCATGCGGTAGCGCGACAAGTCGCCCAGGCACTCGATCCATGTGTCTTCAAATGCACGAACGGTTTCATAGAGAAGCGCAATGATCGAGTAAGACATGTAGATAAACGTAATCATATGCTCGCGCGACGCGGGCAGACGGTGGCGGAGAAGCTCTAGGAAACTGTGGATGCCGTGCCGCCACATTCGCGCAGGCATGGCGTACTTCTGGGCCACACGGCGCAAGGCAGGCGAGGCTGACGGATGCTGGGATGCAAGCATAAAGTCATGGTGCTCGTGCAGCAGGGTCCGGTGGAGAGCGAGGAGGGCTTGCCACTGGTCGTCCTCCAGTCTGTTTTGTGGATCGGTGGCACTCTGTTCATTGTCGATCTCCATACACTTGCTTTCTACCATAGCCAGCCCAACATAAATGCCTTTAACCTCGTTAACGAGCTGAGTGTGTGTGATGGGCCGCGTCTTGGGCTGCAACTCAATGCCTGGGTACCGTGCTGATCCACCTGATGAATTGGCAGACTGCTGGTGGGAGGGCGGGGGGGACATCCTTGTTGGGCAACGGCTGGAGGGCCGCCTAATGGCGCGGTGGGGGGTCGTGATGCAGAGGCAGCGGCCGCTCCTGGGTCCCCAATTCCAGCAGATCTTCCTGGCGGGCTTCCGCGACCCAATATTCTCTGCATGCCGGTGGGAGATGAAGGCTTGATAACAGGCGGAAAAGGGGCCGGTAATGGAACAGCAGGCCCATGGCTGCCTGTCCTTGGCGAAGCTGGCGCAGGAACAGGAACCACTCCGTTCTGTTTTGTAGCGTGGCCCGAGGTCGGCGTGGCCGACTTGTGCGCTGGCTGCTCTGCCCGGGGTGAATTTGAATCCTGGGGCTTTGCTGACGAAGGCATCATTGCCGAGGCGGGTGCCGAGTTCGGGATATGACTTGGACGACTGCCACGGCCCGCTGGAGAATGGCTTGAGCTCGAGCCATGCGGTCGGATGATGGGAGCAGTCGCTGAGGTGCCAGACTCGTGCTTGCTGGGAGGACGGCTTGGCGAGGCAACATATGTGGCCGGCTCGGCCGGAGCAACTGCAGCGCCATTGTGGGGCGTCGCGTTGCTGCCTGCTGGGGACAGTTTTCGTAACACTCTAGATGCATGTTCCGCAGAGTTTACAATTTGTTGCTGCTGCTGCTCATTTTTCGTTTCTACATTCGTAGATTCGTGTGCCTCTGCCGCGGCTTTTATGGTGGATGCCACAGACGCTGCAACCGCCACCGGTGCGACAGATGGAGCGACAGATGTGCCAGTGCCTCGGATGAGAGGTATGCTGGCGGAGATGCCCCTGTGTCTATGCCCGAGAAGAGAATGGGGAGACCGGTATCCGCGGCCGGTGGTGATACTGCCGGCGAAAGGACAGGAGACACGAGGCCCCTGTCCGAGGAAGTTGATATAGAGGTTTTGTCCGACCGAGTCTTCTTGGTGTTTGGGGATAGTAAGAGTCAAATGATTCAGAGCCCTCGTGATATGACGACCTCCGCCTGTGTGTGAGAGTCAGTATATAGCAAATGCAAATAAGATCGGCAATGGGCTGTGATAGTTCCGGGGGCATGCTATGACTTGGGGTGGAGGCAGGTGCAGCCAGGTATTGGTCAGACTGGGCAAGAGCGGCAGTCGCGGACTAAGGCAGAGCCTCAGAGCGTAGAGCCGCAAGAGGCAGGGGCCAAGAAGGAACACATGGAGAGGGAAAGAGGTAGCCTTGTCGGCCGCATGAGTCTAAATTGCGGGGTCTCTGGCAAAGGAGGAAGGAGCGTTGGAGAAGCATACTTGGTTGGTATTTCTGTACTATGGTCTCCAGCCGACAGCTGCGACAGTTGTGGTGAGTGTGGGCAGAAGGGACGCGTTGTTCCGGAGTCGCTCCCATACGTCGTCGCGGGCCTCCGGCGGCGCTGTGATGTTCGCGTCGGGCTCCGGGATTTGGTCGCGGCCTGCCGGCAGTTGCTGCTGCCGCCCTGCGATTGCGGTTCATCGCTGCGAGACAAGAATCCCGTCGATTTTGGACGACCTGTTGGCTTCATTGGAGATGTTCTTGAGGGAACGATTTCTTGGTTGTGATTGCAAAAAGCAGTGAAGGAGATCGGCAGCGGTTCGTATAGTTGTTCGAGATGGCAAGCGAGAAGGAAAAGCGAATGTCAAGAAGCGAATGTCAAGAGTCCCAAGGGAACAAGATACAAGATGTATGTCGTCGCCGTTATATAACACAAGGTTGAGAATGATCACTACGACGTTGAGTGCGGGCATTTGTCGTGTTGAGATCTTTTGCTTTGAGGCGTCCATGCGAACCGGTCGCATGAGGCTCAATTATGCATGCACCTCATTGGCTGGCTGTCCCATGCTACATTTTGAAACAATAGGAGCAAACTCACCCCCCTCATTTTGGTTCACCATGACTAATCGGGTTTAGTCTCATATTAAATAAGCCCTCCAAAGTTCCACAGGTTTTTCAGCTGAAAAAATCATACAACCATTGTCGGGCACATTCAAGGCGCTTTCTTCTTCTTCTTCTTCTTCTTCTTCTTCTTCTTTTTCCTCTTCTTCTTTTTATAATTCCTTTTTGTGCTATTTTATTTCTGCTGTGTGATTCTGCCTTGCCTGGCCTAGTATCTCGGCCCAGAAGGGGGCTGGGCTTTATAAGGCATATTCCATGCCAGCGCATGCTGCAACGTATCTCTTAGAGCGAGGCGTTGATTTTCAGTGGAGGAGAAGCCAGGAAAACAGAAACGGATCACAAATTGGGAGGTGCCACAGCTGCGGGTATATCCATGGGCGATCTGGCTTACCTAGAGAGCCCCATTGAAAATTATTTACTGAGTATGTTGTATCAACGTCAATCCTGTCACTATAAGAAGATTGCCGAATAACTGGCTGAGAGGCGAGAACGACACATAGCAACTTGGCAATTTATGGCAGGCTTATGTTCATGGTGCTAATGCTTTCTTCTTTTTGTCTCTTCTTTTCTTATTTTTTTCTTTCTTTTTTTCCTCTCTTTAGTAGGCCGTCAAATCATCAAGTCTCGTCAATAAACTTGCAATTTCCCACTTTCAAAATAGTCGGGCTCAGGGCCATAAAGCTCGCGGTGGCCAGGATGGCAGCTCTTGAAATTTGAGCCCAAGCCTGCTGAATCAACAGGCATAAAACACACAAAAAAGGTACCTTATAGCAATTCTAACCCGGCGGTTGACGAGTGTGCTGCTATAAAAGTATTGAAAGGCCACTGTAGAAGAGTCAAAAGAAGGGCAAGAGCAAAAGTAAAGTGCAGGCCAGCCGGCAATGCGTCTTGTCGATAGAACGGACTAAAAGTATACCCGGCATCTTCGTGGCATGGGCTTCATCATAGAGTGGACGATGAAGCTAAAGCACAAATAAAGACGTAAAATCCTGTTAGAGCTTCATGCTTCACTAAACAGCAAGTGGCAGTTTGTGTAAGTTCCATTTTTTGTTGCATAATTACCATATGACGCTGCCTGCGTTGTCCAGCGTCGATATCCATCATCACAGCCCCAAGCCTTGGTTGTTATTGTTATTGTTATTGTTATTATTTTGCTTTGGAAGATAGTTGCCGTAAATACGCTCGTGTAAATCTTTATAAGAATTATCAATTGGGTATTGCCGCAGACTCAGCAACTCTCTCCCTACATATAAAACAGAGCTGCATTTTATGGCTCGTACAGAGGTTCGTTGTTTGCCTTCTTTTACCGTTTGGCAAACAAAAATGGGGAGCGCGAGGGAGCTAATTGTCTCCATACAGATAGGCGATATATTGCACACTACCAAAAAAAAGGCAGGTATTACGATGCCAGTTTTTGCACTTTCTAAATACAGAATGCACCAATTCAGTTCAAGAAGCCGATACAAAAAAGGCGACCCGGGCAAGCTTTGTTCTTACACACGTTTTGGTCACTTGACAGGGAAAGGGCATTGCAAAAATAAAAATATGCAATTTCAACGCCTTACATTTTAAAGGCGCAGATTTTTTGTTAAAAAAAACGCTTAGAGCTTCCCACAAACAAAACACCGAGGCGGCTGAATATAGCTGCTGGCGCATACGTGGGGCGCCTCTTTTTACCGTTGTATGACAGCCTAGCTGTACTGACCGAAGCTTGCGAGGGAGACGCTGATGGCGATAGCATCAGGTGCTGTGGCTGGTTCAGCCGCCACACGCCGAGCAGTGACATGAAGCCTCGTCATAAACGGATTGCTGCTTCTTCGCGCTAAGACCATGCCTTGTCCCTTGTGGTATCACCGTTTTCAGGACTCGGACCACCCGTGGCATTGCGCTCATAGCAGCAGTCTCAGTGCAAGTGTGACGAGGCTAAT
>JADMNF010000155.1:0-80004 GCA_016097085.2 Sporothrix curviconia | reverse complement strand
TGGGTCAATCAAACTGTTGACCGGGTGCACCATCAGGCCCCGGTTTACCTTTGGCTGCGCCTGTACGATCCCCTCGGAATCACCTCACTCCACGGCTCTCGTTTCGCCTTGCTGCATATGCTGGACAACGCCGATTTTGAAAAGAGACGTCTTTTTTTACCGACACGGCCATGAAAGCCGCCGACTAGATCTTTCAGTGGGGCAATTGGTCGAGAGTCAGCATGCTGTTCAGACAGAGCGAGATTGGCCGCCGTCAGCTATGGAACGTGGACCTTTTCCTGCTCGTCATGAACCATTGACTCATATCCAATAGACAAGCGCAGGACGAGGATTGGGATGTTGTGTTTGACCTCGTCGAATGCGTTTCTCAGAGGGCGTGCACCAGACAGACTACCAGCAGGAGTCTGGAAATGCGTTCGCTTCTGCTCCGCGAGTTTTTATGAACTAAAAAAGGAAAAGACAGCAAAAGTATTCATAAATAAAACTATTTGGCCATTCTACTTGTAAAGTGAGAGCGAACTACTACAATGATCCCTTCTAAACGTGATGAGCAACCGCCTTCTCGTCGTCGGTGCTCTTGTCTGAGCTGCCCGAATGGGTCGCGGCTCAGCACCGCTCACATGGAGTGTCGCCGCAATCTGGCTGCCATCTTGTCGTCGACATTGGGCGCCAGGAAACTGAGACGGCCGACCAGCAGCAGGCCAATGGCAGCCGGTCAACGTGTAAACGAGAGAGACCCAGACGATGTTGGGAGAAGGGCAATGTCGTTATTGATGAGAGTCAGGTTTGGGGCGGCAGACCATAGGCCACCGACGGCAGCGAGACAGCCCAAGCCAGTGGCCAGAACGGTGCCCATGAAACGCGCGCTGTAAAAGTAGGAGGCAGGCAGATCGGCCATGTCGGAGAGAAGCCGCCGTCGACAGGGTTGTGGTTGTCGACATTGTCGTGAAGAGGGCTGGCCTGGACGGCGCCGACTCGATGTCGTCGTGTCCCATGATGATGCAGAGAAGATAACGGAAAAGTAAATGGAATGTACAAGTGTATGTGAGGAGAGACAGAGAAGTAATAAAAAAGGGAATAGAGGAAAGATCGACAGAAGAGTGGGCAGGATCAAGAAGAAGGCGAAATAAAAAAATCAAAACAACAAGAATGGTAGGGCTTACATGATCATTATGTACTTCCAGGAGCCGTGGATGTCGCCTTGCAGGATGAACCAGGGGTAGAAAGGTGGAGGTAGAAAGAGTAATCACAGTTTACAGGAGTCAATATTGGAGAAAAAAAAAGTAAAAGTGTAAAAACAGTCAATCGTCAGTGAAAACAGCCCCCCAGGAAGGAGGCTCAGCGCAAACCTAGCTTCATTTCCCCGTCTTGACTTTTTCGATTGCGGCCCCTAGGATGTTCTGATTGCGTCCTTTCACGAGTCCCGAGTCCCTAAATGTTTGTCTTGCGTGTGTATGCAACAAGCAACGCCCAAAACGGCGCCAACGAGTCAGGGCCGTCTCAAAAAGCACGCTAGCTAGTCAACGGAGAAAGCAAAGAATCTCACCACTGCGGACTGCGGCCGCACAATGTAAAAATCAGTAAGGAGAGCATGAAGCGACTCCACAAAATCAAACCCGGGGTAGTTCATTGCCCGGGATCGTTTTTGCGGAGAGCTGGAAATCGGTGACTTGGGGCGAGACAAGGGTGCGGGCTAGGAGAGCTCCTTGATTTCAAACGAGCGATCCTCAAACTCCAGAGCAAGAGACAGTCCAAACGAGAACGTCTTGACTCGTGCGGAGAACGCTACCCGAGCTGGGCCGCGGGAAATGCATGGAGACAACAACGCCGACTGGTGGCAATACCAGTTTAAGCAATGAGAAAGGGGGACAAATAAAAGGCAGCGTGATGACAAACGAGAAACGACCACGAAGACAGTCTGGATCCTGTTTTGGACCAATCTCTAACTATTTTTTGAAGTAGACTCAAAGTTTTAAGACCCTGCGGTCTTCATCTGAGTCTGGGGTATTCTGGGGTTAAAAGGAGGGGTTGTCGACTCGTCGACTCATGTCAACTTGTCAACTCGTACGTGACTGGAGTGAGACAGGTATGACAAGCGCAATGACAAGTGCTCAAAGTGTGTTCAGTGTGTTCAGTGTGTTCAAGGTGCTGAGGTGTTGCTTGGGATCTGCTTTGATTCTGACCTAGTTTGGACGTGTCTACTCAATGAAGAGGACGATGACAAGTGAGAGAGGAGACAAGGGCTCAAGACCATTGGTGATGCGTCCCTCTGTTGCTGTGGGCCACAACTCAAGACTGGGGATAACGAAGAAAAATGCAGTCTCTGGTAATATCTTGTACGACGTAAATAAGAATACAAAAGGGGAGAGGTCGTTGCTGTGTTTTGTAATGTGTTTATTCTTCACTCTACTCACAACACATCCCACATCGACAGCCATGTCTCCTAGCATTGTTGATTCCATCCGTGAGAGCCTGCACGAGGCGATGCATCCCGATCCAGTTTGGCGTTTCTGCCCAGACGGCCTCGTACGCCGTGGGTGCACTATCTGCCGGCCTTGTCATCTTCTTAACCTATGCCATCTACCTGCACCCCCTCGCCAAGTTCCCTGGCCCCAAGAAAGCCGTCATCTCCAATGTTTGTGCACGCTCTTACCTGACATCCTGACACCCGACTTCATCGACATCGCTGACCGTTCTGTAGATCTTTGCTTTCCGCACAATCGTCTCTGGCCGCTCTGTATGGATTATGCGTGCTCTCCACGAGAAATATGGTAAGTCCTTCCTTTGGCACAAAATTACTGGCCACAGTTGACTCTTTCCGTAGCAACGTCGTCCGCTGGGGCCCAAACGAGATCTCCTTTGGCACGTCGACGCTTGGAAGGACATATATGACCGGCGCAAAGGACGGCAAGGTCTTGATCAAGGGCCCCAACTTTTACCGCGTCGACGACACCGTGCGGCCAAGCACCAGTGTGACAGCCACGGACCCCGAGTGCACGCCCAGATGCGCCAAGATGATGTCCCACGCCTTCTCGTCCAAGGCACTCCTCGACCAAGAGGATGTCAATCCAGCACTACGCAAACGGCCTCATCGACGCCATGTACGAGCGCTGCAACGACGGGCCCACGGACCTCGTCGACTTTTTTCAACTGGACGACGTTTGACAGTACGTTCCACCCAACAAGTTTATGTATTTCCTCGCCATGGTATTCTTCGCCGCGTTACCTGACCAACGTTTGGTGCAGTCCTAGGGGAAATGGCTTAGGCGAATCCTTTTAGCTCGCTGTGCAACCGCAAGACGGACAGCTGGATCACCATTGTCCTGACAGTGTCAAGTTCACGGCGTGGGGCGTCGCCATTATGAAGATACCGCTTATTGTCCACTTTGAAAAGTACATCTTCCCCAAGAAGGTGCTCGAGGCGGCTACACGCATGCCTTGATGTCCAAGAAGAAGATTCTCAGAGAGCGAGATGACCCGACCCGCCTCGACTTTGCATCCTACTTCTGGCCAAGCGGAAGCTCTGGGCATCACCGACTGGGAGCTCGCTGCGCACGCCAATAGCTCTGATTGTCGCCGGCAGCGAGCAGACCAGCGCCACCCACCATTGAACGGGCTCTTCACACCTACCTGAACCAACTAACTACCGGACGTGTACCAGAAACTCAAGGAACGAAGTCGGTCCCGGGGGTGGCATTTTCTCGTGTGAGGCACAGTATGACATTACCCGCCGCCAACGGCCGCCTTCCGCTGCCGTACGTCTCACGGCCTGCGACTCGAAGAAACGAATGCGGCATTTACGCCGCCCATCCCAACAGGCAATGCCCGGTGTCACGCCGGCCCGGAGGCTGCTTACCATGTTGACGACCAAGTGGGTCCCTGGCGGCACCTACGGTCGCCGGTCCACATGTGGGCCGTCACGCACAACCCCAAGTTATTTCAAGGATACCCAATGTCTTCCGTCCCTAGCGCTGGCTCGACAAGGAGAACACCACCGAACGCCTGGACGCGAGCAAAGCCGTTCCTGGTCGGCCCGCGTATGTGCATGGGCATCAACATGGCGTGGATCGAGCTGCGCATCCTGACGGCCAAGATTGTCTTCCACTTTGACTTTACAATGGTCGACCAGCGCAACTGGTGTGAAGGCCACGAACTGCTACACGCTGTGGGCGAAGCCGCCGCAGAAGATGGTGGGCACGCCCGCACAGCCAAGCCTCCTGTGACTGACTGTCTTGTAAGTGAAGTGCCATCGGGCCCGTGAAGGAAAGCGATGGAAGAGCACCGTAATGGCGTGTTGTGACTGTGTTTATGGATTATCAACAATGATATAAAATGTAAAAGAAAAAAAGAAGAAAAGGCCTTTTTATATTATTGGAAAACAAAATGGATATCCTTTCTCTTTCATTTTTTTTTCTTTATGAACCTGCCTCAAAGTAAATCAAAATGGGTTAGTTCATCGGGGATCTGGCGTATTTTATGCGGGGGTTGTCTTGTCTCTCCAAGCACCTGGAAAACAAATTCCCTCCATTTGTTTTGGGCATTTGTACCGCCCGTCAGCTGCGTCACAGGAACGTCAAAGGGATATGCAGCCATAAATCCACAAAGACCCCGTAAATACCCTATACTGTATTCTCCACAACTTCAACGTCAACCTCCACCTACGCATCCGCATCAACCACATTCACACGTCGCCATTGAGACACAGCAGCCGAAGAAGCGGTCGGTCGACTTTCCCACGCCCGATCAGTTACGGCGGAAACGTGAGGGCAATGTCCGGGCACAGAGGGCACTCCGCGAAAAGCGGAAAGCGGAGATGCAGACGCTGCAAGACCAGAACAGGGAGCTTGAAAACAGACTGCGGGCAGCACAAGCCGCACTCACACAAGCACAAGAGCAGGCGAGGGGACGCCAAGACGGGCTGCATGTCGACTTGGCATTGAACGCAGTCCACTTCGACGCAACCGCCCCTGCTCTTCAGCTGATGCTCGGCAGCGACATAGCCATGCCGTTTGTGCCGTGGTGCAGATCATGGACGACAGCAGCGACATGTGGATACACATATCGGGCAATACTCCGGATGGAGATGAAGCTGACGCCAATGCCGGCATCGATTTTTGATGCCGCTGGAGACAGCCCACCCATTCCGAGCATACCATCCTCTGTGCCGTTCACGACGATTGCTGCGGACCAAGTGTGGTCCATCATCCCCAAACACACAGCCCCCGTCTGCGTCCTCGACGATGCCCTCTTGACCCTAATCCGCCAGCGACGGCCCAAAGACAACGCTCTGGAGTTTCAAAAGAACTCGTTTCCATCTGTGCAGTCGCTTCTCAACAGCCCAAGGAGCATTGCCGACCCCGACTCGCCCGACTCGGCCACGTCACCACCGGGCCATAGCGAAGACCCCCGTTTCCCCGTGTCGAGCACCATCGCCCACAACCTCCGGCACATTATGCCCATCCCCGGCCTGCCCCAGCAGATCGCCATGCTGCAGAATGTGTCGGCCCTTGTGCGGTGGCTGATTGCACCGACGCGGGCCAATTTTGAAGCCATGCCGTTGTATCTGCGGCCGACAGTGACACAGCTCGTCGTGCCCCATCCACCGTGGATTGATGTGATGCCATGGGCAGCCGCAAGAGACTGGTTCTGCTCATCGCCATCGCTCGCTACGCTGGCCAAACTACAATTTGTTTTCCACCGTCTGCAACGAGACGCTGTCACTCAACTGGCCCTTTCTGGATGCCGACATATTGCTGCACTGCACAAGTTTTGCAAGCGGCAAAAGCAAAGATGCCGTTGAAGAGATCCTACTAAACCCCATCTTTGACCGGCACATCAAGGACGCGGCAAAATGGACTGTCGGGCCCAAGATTCTAAAAGTGTGAGTCAAGGATATCACTTGGAATGACATGAGACAAATACTAAGAAACGTCAGGTTCCCGAGCTGAAAGGGAAGATCAATGTGAAATAAGCTGTGGGTTTGCGTGTCAAATAATAAATGCGGTGCTACTCCTGGAGCCGTTGTTGTTTCTCCTTTTTTTGTCCAATTGTGGCTTACAATCCAATCTCATTATGATTACATGCAGCAAGCCATTAACTGGGTGAGACCCGACTTCCTACAGAGCAGATGATCCTGGAAGTAAATTTGCCCTTTCCCCTTCCCCATCATTCTTTGCTGACTTCATCCCGTCTACTCTCGTCTCATCCGTCGTCCCAGTCCCAAATGGTTTGCGTCCCATACCATCATGACACATGTTTTGATTTTGACCCGGCAGCTTGGATGTTGGTGCACTGCCTCACACCATCAGCATGCGGGAGCTTTCCTTTCCAAAACACCCACACGCCGCTGTAAACCGATATTTGTGGATGTTTTTATTGACCTAGTAAGCCTAGACTCTGCTTCACCCGCAGTCGGCCAGCACATAATTTATTCTGTCAGTCTTTTTCTAGCTGCCTTTTTTCTTCCATTCTTCAGTGTATGCAATACGTGGCAGCTTGCCACGCCTGTCTACCCCAGCTTTTAGAACTTGGATAAAAGGATTAGCCCCTCCAGGCTCCCTGCTCCTACCCACTACCTCGTATTTACTCTGCCCACGCCTCATGACCTACGCAGAGAATACGAGCAGGATGCCACACAGGACGCCGTGCCTGGGGTGTACAAGTCACGTGAAGCAGGATCTGAACCAGCCAGCCCTCTGGTTGCCGTGTTTCACTTGAAGCTCTCCACCAGATTTATCTAATTTATTTTGAAAAAAAGGGAAAAAAGAAATTAAAGAATACGAGATACGGCAGTTGACATCCCACTTCACGATTCTCCCCTTCCTTCTCTTCCTTTATTATTACCAGCACTAATCAAAATGAACCGGAAAGCACCGCTCGTCAATGCAGTGTACTACCCGTCGTGGCGGGTGTACAAGGACATTCCACCATCGAGTCTGCAACTCCACAAGATCTCGACCATCTACTACGCCTTTGCCATGTGGGTTGCTCCCATCCATGCATGTCTGTGTCGGTGAAGAACAGTATTAACAGCCCAGTCCCCAAGAGAATGGCTCGCTAGGGGTGCGTACACCACATCCGCGTCTCTCTTTCTCTCTCTCTCTGCTGACCTGTCCTTGATGACTTCTAGTTTCTCGACGAGTATGCCGACGCACAGATCCCCGTCGATGGAGAGCTCGGCTGTCTGAATGCGCTGGCCCGCGTCAAGCGCGACAATCCGCACCTCAAGACCGTGCTGTCCATCGGTGGCAGCACAGGTAGCCGGGCGTTTCCTGTGCTGGCAGCCTTGGAGCACGGCCGCGCTGCATTTGCCCAGGCGGCAGCCCGCTGGGTCCAACAGTACTCTTTTGATGGAGTTGACAGTACATGCCCGCCCTCTGTTACGATGCGTCTCCTTATTTATGCTTCCTGCTAACCTCGCAGTCGACTGGGAACACCACGGACACCAGTCGAGGGCCGGCACTACACGGCACTGCTGCAGGCATGCCGCGTGGCATTACCCTCGCCTCAGTTTCTGCTCACAACCGCTCTGCCCTGCGACCCGTCTGTTCTGCGAATGCTCGACCTGCGCACTGTGGGCAGTTTGGCCGACCACATTAACCTCATGTGCTACGACTTGACCGGGCCCTGGAGTGCCGTGGCGGGCCATCATGCACCACTGTTTGCCGCGACGGAAGAGGGCATGTCTTCCCAACAAGGACTGGGCCTTCTGCTGGCACATGTCCCGCCGCACCGTGTAGTCCTCGGCATCCCGGCATATGCCCGTGTTTTTTCCCGGAGCAACTGCCGAAGGAGACGCATATGAGCAGGAAGATGGCGGCAATGAGGACGATGAGGATGATGCAGATAAAGAGGAGGTCGAGATTGACTACCGTGACGTTCCGCCGGAATGGATGGCAGCTGACGTGCTTCGGATCGATCAAGGCGGGCAGCGGCTTGGGCCGTAGTGCCCCGTCCCGGCAAGAAGGGACAGCCTGGCTATGCCCGGAACACGTCATTCGTGTCGATGGACGTTCCGGCAACAGTGCGGATCAAGGCTAGGTTTGTCCGGGCAGCCGGCTGGGCGGGCTGTTTTACTGGACGGGCGCTGGTGATGCTGTACGCCACAAGGACAGTCTGGTGGCCGCCGGGTTTGATGCTCTGCACGGCACATGATCGCAGCGGTGTGGCCCGGGCAGGTCAACCGAGGCGTTTTGTTCTCTAATATCCTGTTGCGAGCTTATGGGTACCACACGCATCATACGACGATATCGGCACAAAGTCAATGTCTATTAGTTTCACCATGCAGGTCTAAGCTTTCGTCTTGTTGTTGACAATCCGGTACAGGGCCTCTTCCAGCTCGGTGCACACCTTGCGTGAAATGGCGTCGTCCATGGGCATGATCTGCGTGAAAAACGTCGCCGCCACACCGCTCTCGCGGTCGAGAAACCACAGCAGGTTTGGCAGGCCATCCCAGTTGACGGTGCCCTTGCGGCGGCGGATAGGCTCGCCCTTGTCGTTCACGACGTCCTCGCTGTTGTTCAGACCACACAGGCACTGGCGGACCTCCATGAAATCCTGCCAGTGGTGCTCGGGGTCGGTGGTCCACAGCCAACCCTTGGAGTTGACGGGGCTCTCGCTCGTGATAAAGCGGCGCATGTCGGCGTCCGAGGCAGCGCCGACCTGCGGCCGGCACATCTCGTCAAGCGACGCGGCCGACAGCAGAGGTGCACCGCCACTGACAAGTGCGGCCAGCAGCCGGCCGTAGTCGTTGGCCGTCGAGTAGAGGCCGGCGCCGCCGAGCGAGTCGCGGCAGTCAAACAGCCAAGGCGAGCTGCCCGGCACCAGAGTACCCGCCTCGGTGCGCTGCCCCGTTTCCATAATGTCTTCCTTTGTCAGCCCACGCTTCGCCGGGAAGAAGGTCGTGTTGGGCGCGCCCAGCGGCTGCCAGATGTTTTGCTGCTGGTACTCGTCAAACGTGAGGCCCGTCAGAATCTCAATGACCTTGCCGGCCCAGTCCAGGCTAGGACCGTACGACCACGAGGTCCCCGGTTGGAAGATGAGCGGGTGCAGCTGGCCCTCAATGGTGCCGGAGAACATGTTGACAGTGCGGCCGGCCCACTTGGAGTACTTTTGGAGGAGGGGATTCCAGGCATCGTAGCAGAAGCCGGAAGTGTGCGTGACAAGCTGCCGCAGCGTAATGGGGCCTTGCAAGTCCTCGAGAATGGGCCGGCCGACGCCCGGGCCAGGTTCACCCTCGCCGTCCTCGAAGCCGGTCATGACCTGGATGTCCTTGAGGGCAGGGACAATCTTGCGGACGTCGTCATCAAGGCCAATGAGACCCTTCTCGACGACCTGGAGCACGGACACGGACGTCACGAGCTTGCTCTGGCTGGCAATCCAGGTCACCGTGTCGAGGGTCAGCTTATCAGACGCCGGGTCGATGCGCTTGCGGCCATGGGCGCCGCGGTAGAGGTCCTTGCCGTTTCGGTCGACGGCAACAAACGCGGCGCCGTGCAGGCTGCCGGTCTCGGGGTGCGTGTACCGCGCGAGGATCTCGTCGAGCTCGGCCATGCTGGAGGCTAAAGATGGGGAGTGCTTTTCGAGGGGGGGAAGGGGCGTCAGGGAGAGCTGCCTTTTGTGGCCGTGATGATTGTGTCGTGGTACCAGAGACGGTCTTGTGGGCAACGTTTAGGCTGGAATCAAAAGCCTGCCGGGAGTAGGAGATGGCACTCACTCATAATTGACAACATGACGGCATCGTTTGTCCGAGATGAACAGGGACAGTGGGGGGTATCGGGGAGAGAGTGGTTGGGGGGCGAGCGAGAGAGCGAGCGAGGGAGTGGGAAAGTTGAGGAGAGGGGAGAAGGGGAGAGGGGAAGGTGCGGAGGTCGGGGAAACGTGCAGAGGAAAGAACGTAGGATTCTGGAGGCCGACTCTATAGGTAGTCTGGATGCAGGCTCGTTCCTTCCTCCCCTCGGATTCGCCTCTTTCCCCAGAACGCGCCTGTTCGGGGAAGAGCGTGTTAGTGCAATGGGGCACACCCCATTGACAGACAACCATGTTCGACGCTAAAAGCCCCAGGCGAGCCCCATATGCGTGCCTTTGTTCTTTGCTCACGGCACCCCAGCTGGCAATGCGCGGCTGGCGGGGAAGGCGGTTGGCGGGCGAGCAGGGGGCGAGCAGGCGGTTGGCGGCTCGTTTTCTGGGTTCGCGATGCCTCATGGGGCGGGTCCCTATGTCCCCGATGGAGTTGGCAGGTGCTTTGGTCCCGTGTAGGCATTTTTGGTCATTTTTATGTTCTTATTTTCTTCAACGCATAGCACGTAACCTCGTCCACCCGGTTTTTTTTCCTCCGAGGTTCTTCCAGACTCTTCGTTTGGGCTCGTCTTGTGGTCACTTTGTGGAGTAAAGAAAGAGAATCGGCAGAGTAGAGGAGAAAGAAAAAAGAACGATAAGCGTGTTGGACAGTATCCAACAAAAGACACAAAACATCGTTCGATCGGTCTCGAGTGGCCAGCTCCATTCAACTACTTAATACTCGTTTTGTCTTGTTCTTCCTGTCCTCCCCTTTTTTGGATAGCATCGACACTCATCCTCGTCAACACTCGACATCCTCGTCCTTGTTTTCCTCCCCTCACACGTCCGCCATGGCTACCAACGGCACAGTCGGCCACGTCAACGGCCAGGCCAACGGCAATGGCACCGTTGCTCCCTACCGCTACACACACGCGTACCTCCGCAAGGCGCGCCCACTGCGCATCGCCATCATCGGCTGCGGCGTGTCTGGCATTGCCGCCGTGCACATGTTCAAGGAGCGCTTCCGGGCGCCGGGCCAGGACCTGCCTATTGAGCTGGTGATCTACGAGAAGAACAAGTCGATCGGCGGCACGTGGTACGAGAACCGGTACCCGGGCTGCTCGTGCGATGTGCCCTCGCACTCGTACACGTTCTCGTGGGACGGCAACCGTACTTCTCGCGCGTGTACGTGGGCGCGCCCGAGCTGTACGACTACTTCACTGACCGTGCCGAGGCGTACGGTGTGCCCGAGTTTGTGCGGCTGCAGCACCAGTTCGAGTCGGCGACGTGGAACAACGCCACAGGCCAGTATGAGCTGACGGTCAAGGACTTGGCCACGGGCACCCTGGTCGAGGACAAGGCCGAGGTTGTGATCAACGCGTCGGGCGTGCTCAACTCGTGGAAGTGGCCCGACTTCCCCGGCCTGGAGACGTTTGCCGGCAAGCACACCTCGGCAGACCTGTCGGGCAAGACGGTCGGTGTTGTCGGCACAGGCTCGTCAGGCATCCAGCTGGTGCCCCAGGTGCAGGCCGTGGCCAAGCACATGCGCGTCGCTGCCCGACGATATTCGGCCCGCTCTCGATAGCTACAGTGCCCACGATCTGCGTGCCGGCTGGCTGCGTCTGCGCTACTGGTCCGCCATGCACATCATCGGGCTGCCATGCGTCTTGTACATTGTGCTGGCCGGAACACACGAGCGCAACCCACCCCATATAATGGAGCACTGCAGACTGTGCTTGGAAAGCTCGCGCAGCATCATCACGCTATCCAGCCGCATTCTAGACCAGCGCACGCCCTACACGTGGATGATGTTGCATGCGCTTCTAGCGCACATCCTCATTATCAGTTTAGCGGACATGACGCCCGCACTACAACCGCTGGTACCCGACACGGCAGAGCTACTAAGCCTGGTTGCAGAAGCAGTGAAGCCGTGGGCAACACCTGACTCGGCCGCCGAAATGATTGCGAACAGCAACATTCTCGCCTCATGAACTCGTCTGGCTTTCCTGCCCGGCCTCATCGTCTGCTGGATCGCCGACATCTTCGCCCACCACTACGGCAAGCGTCTCGCCGTCTGGATCGGCTCGGTCTTCGCCATTGTGGGCGCCCTCATCATCGGCCTCGCCTAGAACACGGGCATGTTCATTGGCGGCCGCGCTGTCATGGGCATTGGTGTCCAGGGCACCCTCGTCGTCGCCCCGCCTGCTGCAGGAGATTGCCCACCCGCGCTACCGCTCGCGCCTCAGTGGCATGTACATTGTACATGAGCATCTACTACTTTGCCGCCATTATCTCGTCATCCGTCAGCCGCGGCACGCTGCACCTGTCCGGCGACAAGGCGTGGCGTGTGCCCGCGCTGCTGCAGGTTGTCGGCCCCGTCATCACCATTCTCATGACCGCCACGGCCCCCGAGTCGCCCCGTTAGCTCGAGAAGCGCGGCGAGTCCACCAAGGCCCTCCAAGTCCTGGCCAAGCACCACGCCAACGGCGACGAGAACGACCAGTTCGTGCAGTTCGAGTACCGCCAGATCCAGGAGGCGCTGATCAGCGAGGAGGCCAACGCCCAGACAAAGTACACGGACTACTTGAAGGGCTCTGGCAACCGCCACCGTCTGTTGATCATTGTCGTTGTCTCGCCCGGCACCAACTGGGTCGGCAACGGCATCGTCTCCTACTACCTCAGCCCCATTCTTAACACGCTCGGCATCACCGACTCGAACAAGCAGCTCGACATTAACGTGGGCCTACAGACGTTTAACTTCTTGTGCTCGACCGCCGCCGCCCTCGCCATTGACAAGGCCGGCCGCCGGAGGCTCTGGCTGACCTCGACCGCCGGCATGCTCGTCACCTTTTCCGTGGTCATGGCCCTGTCGGCCGTCTACGCCCAAAAGGGCCAGAACTCTGTCGGCATGGCCGTCATCCCGTTCCTGTTCCTCTTCTTTGGCTTCTACGACATGGCCTGGACGCCGCTGTCCTACTCGTACCCTGTCGAGATTCTCACGTTCTCGATGCGCACCAAGGGCCAGGCCATCTTTGTGTTCCTGCAGACGCTCGGCATGGCCATCAACACCTGGGTCAACCCCATTGCCTTTAACGCCATCACCTGGAAGTACTATGGCGTCTACCTGGCGCTCATCTCCATCATCCTGGCCATTATCTACTTCAAGTTCCCCGAGACGCGCAACCTGACCATTGAGGAGATTGCCGTCATCTTTGACGGCGAGCGTGCCTTTAACGGCCACGCCGGCGATGTCATGGGCACGAATGTGGGCGGTGTGGCTGCCGGCAAAGACGGCGACCTCAAGACGGCCGAGAACATTGAGCAGACGTCGGCGGCCAGCGTCTACGCATTGCAATGCGGCGTGCCTCATACTTGCGCGTGCAGGCAAACCCCAAAACATGCGCAGGCTGCAGTTGTCACTATCTCTCTTTCTCTCTCTCTTCAGGTCACCTGTCCACACCAGACGACAGCTATGCCTTTATTTCCTCTTTCTTCTCCCATAGGAAAACCAATCCAAATGCTACATGTTCACAAACGTCGTCTTTATATTGTGCGAAGGCGTTGGCAGATAATCGATTTTATTATGGCCGGTATTTTATATAAGTACCTCGTAGTACATTGGCAGTCTTTGCTGCGGAGACAAGCTCGGAAAAACAAACGTGCAGATGGCCTCGTAAAATGCAAACAAACTAAACTCATTTTCCTTTCCGGTCCTTGACCATTCTCAAACCTTTCCTTGATCCTTGCTGTAGACTCCCCTTTCCGAAACACTGAGTGGTGATTTTCCTTTCCGAACATGTGTGAAATGCCGCCATGCAATCATGATCATCATGAACTTGTAGATAAAAGCAGAAGAAAAGAAGAAACAAAACAAAACAGGAAAGAAAAGAAAAGAAAAAACTAGAGGCCATCTCACTTCCACTCCACTGGCAACTCAGTTACCATTCTTGCTGATCCAGTCCAGTGGCTTGCCAGCCTCCCCGTTGCGGCGCTCATCCTTGTATTGGCGACGGTCGTAATCCCAGAGCGTGCCCTTGGGCCAGGGCAGAGGCAGATGCTGACGGCCTGTTGCAATTGTAGCAGTCTTAGCCACATGGAACATGGAAATCGAGCAGTGTCTAGGCCTTGGCGCTGCCAGACGAAGACTTGCGCTTCTCAGAGTTGCGCTTCTCAGAGTTGCGCTTCTCTGCCATGATACGCTTCTTGGAATTCTTGGGACACGACGCACCAGAGCTGCGGGGCGAGTCGCTGTTGGACGACGTGGCAGAGCCGCTGTCAGCGGCCTTGGAGTGGTAGCGCTTGAGGCGGCCACCAGGGGGCGTGTTGGCCTCGGTATTGACGAGAGTCACGGCGTCATTGACGTCCTCGGGATCGAGGTCATCACCAAGGGGAACGCCATTCTTGACATTCTCTTGGAGCTCCTTCCGTGCCTGAGCACGCGTCTTGGTAGCGCCCTTCTGGTTGGGCGTAGGCATAGTAAACTTGAACTGCGGAATATCCGGGGTAGGGGGAGGGGCCGGAGGAAGACCGCTGGTGATGCCAGTGTTGTCCATGGGCATGCCCACAAACGAGTCCTGGAAATTGGGGGAAGGCTCAAAGCCAGTCTTCTGGCCTGGAAGAGATAAAGCAGACATTAGTACAAATACGTCCTGAGTGAATGAAAATAATACAAAGGTGAAAAGACTATAGCGAAAAAAAAGAAGAAAGCGGTGGTGATGGTGAGCTCACGTTTCATCGGCTGAACATCGGTGACAAAAGTCACCCCAGCCGGCTGGGTCTCGGGAATATCATCATCTCCCGATTCGTTGTCAGTTTCCATTTCGACAGGAGCGTCATGGACGACGATGGGAGTGCGAACGGCAGCCTTGGTGACAAAAGGCTTGCCGCCATTCACCAGGATGTGATCCTGGACAGCATTGCCCGTCTCGTGGAGGGGGGCAGAATCGATGTTCTTGCGGGTCATTTTGTCGAAGAGCAAGTGCAGTGAATGTAGTAAATAAAGTTGGCAAAGTGAAGCAGGAGAAGGAAGGTATAGATCAAGTGGCTTGTAGAAGCCGTAGCGAGTCCAGGTGGAAGAGAGATGAACGAGTGTGAGTGGGAAGCGGCGTCTAGTAGACAATAGCATACAAGGAACGGAGGAGAAGGGCATATACGAAGGAGAGAAGAGAAAAGAAAAGAGAGGGAGAAGAAAAGAGAGGGAGAAGAAAAGAGAGGAGAGGGGAAGGAAGGAAGAAGAAGAAAGGCAGGCAAAATCCTACAGAGGGCTTTTGTAGGCCTCGGGGGTGTTCAGGTGAGTCCTCGCAAATCAGCCAAACAAACGGTGTGCAAAAAGGTAGGTCATAGGCCATATGACCAAAAATACAGAGGAAGACGCGACCGAGAGGAAAACAAAAGGAAAGTGAGGTAGCACAGACGACAAAATAGGAAAGAGCGAGGCAGGAGTCGTGACAAAAGGGGAAGTCACGACGGCTCCATCGGTTCACGGGGAAGGCACAATGGGGGCTGTTACGGAGAAGGGAGGCTAGCGGTCAATGTACTCAAAGAAATGCTCACAGCAAGGACTCCCAGCAAGACTCCCAGCAGTACTCATCAAGGGCGTGTAGGAGCTCGCCAGTGAATGGTTGTTGTGGACAGTGCGGTCGGTGTGGGCAACGGTGGGCAGTTCGATGTTGCTCCATCGTAGCTTCCTGTTTTGAAAAACAGAGGTGGCTACAAGCGAGGAAGGCACGCCCAAACAATGGCAAGAAAAAAGGAACGTTACGATTGGCTCTTGCCGGTATACCTCCGCGATCAGCTCACTCGTTTCTTTTTTTCCTGGTCGTGAAGCAAGAAACGGAAGGAGCGTCCGTGTCGTTCGCGTTCGCTGCTTCCCGATCTGACCCTATGATTCGATGTGAAGCTGATTTGGGTGCCCTCTGGCTGATTGGAAAATTTTGTGCCCCTCGCTCTTGCCAGTTTCTCGTCCACGGAGACACCAGTCCAGTCCAGAGGCAAGAGCCCACCTCCCTGCTATGGTTCCCAAAGGCATTTCGTCATTTTGTCATTTGTGTGTCTTGTGATGCTGCCTGAATGGCCTCGCCGTAGATATTATCGTACAAGTGTCTCTATGTTCCATGGTATCATGTGTCCGTCCCACCTTTGCCTCGTTTTCTTGGAGAACATTTTTATTTTTTGTTCTTCCCAGTAGTTCCATTTGATATACCTCTCGTTGCCTCCGTTGAGAAGCAATGTCATCCTATCCCGTATGCCGGAGGCGCTCTGTTTTGATCTCTGCCTCACTTTCTCTGGCTTTTTCGAAAGGCCCGTGCGTGACGGTGCAGAACATCACTCAGATCTTCTGCGTCGACTGTGCGCGGTAGAGCGACCACGGCAGCTTCCACCCGCTCTTGACGCGAAACACGTCAAAGTCTGCGCCTCCATGCGTGTCAAAAAGTCCTGGGCGGGACCGCTTCCAGCAAAACATTGAAGCCCCGCTGCAGCGCACGTAGCTCGTCTGGCGCTTCATTGGAGGGCGCCGGCCATGGGCTCTGGCCGCCTTCCTCCTCGCCATATGTGTATGTGTGGCCCGTCTCGCCAGCATGCTCGTAGTCGTGGCCCGGGTCCTGGCCCGCGCGAATGTTCTTGAGCATCTCGCGAGCTGTAATCAAGTGGTCGTTGGCCCGCGTTGCCACCCGAAACACAGCCTCTTGTAGACCAGGGGCAGCAGGGCCTGCCGGTAGACATCCTCTTCGCGCACGCCCACGTCGGCCATGACATCGAGAGGCAGGAGGAGCACGGGGTTGCGTCGTGGGGCGGAGGGTGACGCCGCGGCCTGTGGTGCAGGGCTGCCAGCACAGGGATGCCCCGCAGAATGGCCGCAATGCCGCAGGCCTTGCCAATGTGGCTCGCCAGGTGGTCGACATGCATCGCACCGCAGCGGCAGCATCGCCAGCGTCACGTACATGAGCGTCGCGTACGTGCTCTCGGCGTACTCCTCGAGCGCGGCCAGGCTCGCAAAGGGCCGGTTATCCATCCGCTGCTGGCGCGTCGAGACGAAGCGCTGCAGCCAGAACTTGATGGAGCTCCAGTTGCCGTCGCCCGGCCTGGTCTCCGTCCGCGCTGCTAGGCCCGCCAACGCGGCGTAGAGCAGCAGCGACACGGGCTCGCGCGGCGGTTGCCGTCGAACGTGCTGTTGATAGCGTCCTTCCAGAACTGCATGCGCATCGCGCCAATCGTGGGTTCGACACCGTCTCGGGCAGCCGGGCCAGCTCGAGGTTGAGCGTGCGCAGCGCCAGGTAGGCGTCGCGCACGCCGCGCGGGAGGAAATGGCGCACGAGGTGTGCGTCGTAGTCGCCCGTCCGCAGCTGGTTTACGCAGTATGCCCGGGCCTTTTCGACGTCGACGTCCGACACGAACGTGCGGCGGCCATTTATGGAGGAGGGCGAGGAGGAGGAGGAGGAGGAAAGAAGTGCAACAGCCGGGGACAGGGCAGATCCCGGCCGGCGCAGGGCTTGTCGAGAGCTACGGGCGAGCAACATCAAGGCGGGTGGCAATCGGAGGGGGGGCAAGGACAGCCAGGAGGTCGGAGTGGACGCAGGAAGCAGATATAGGGCTTGTCGTGGTGCCGGAGCGTCTTGCATCGTCATGGGCCTGCAAAGAGAGAACGTCGAAAAAGAGAACAAGAAAAAGCTTGACGTTGCGCCTGGCTGTCGCATTTCGGCGCCTATGCATGCACTATAATTTTACTGGGGAATTGGGGAAGCTGCAGGCCAGCAATTGGCAGCCGAAGGGTCGCATTTTAGCTGATAAGACCGATAAGACTGCAAGCCAGTCACATTCTGCACATTACTACGGTGGCGTTGAGGTCATCGACATCGACGACGTACATGATTTACATAGAAGGGGCGAATGGAGTTGTGTCGGGCGGCTCACAGAAAGGCTTTTGACCTGCATATGGCGAGGTACTGAAGCTGTGGATTTATAATTTTTTGTCTTCTTTCCTCCGTGTATTTGGTGATAAATATAAAGATTTGATGTTAATTCAGTATCTACTATTTTTTGAAAAAAAAAAACCGAACAAATAGCAAGAAAAATAAATATTACCAGAACAAAACCGGGACAATCGCAATGAATATCCAAGAAAGAAAAAGCTATCGATCAATCCATCTCACACATACTACACGAATACGCCGACGAAGCCGCATACACATGATACAAGGCAGAAATAATACTGTCCATCGTACACGAGGTTTACCACGTCGCGTCATATCTGGGCAAAAGAGAACTCCTTCAATTTGCCCCCCCCCCAGCACATTGGAGTGCGATGCATCACCGATGAGGAGGATATGTATCGGGGAAATAGGTATTTTCGTTTTTGTTTGAGATTTTTCTAAAACGCTAGTCGCCATAGTCCGGTTTCTCTACAAAGTGCTGGGAAACAATTGTAATTACGCGTCTTGTGAGGTTTTGTTGTCTGGCGCACGCGAGGGGCTCGCGTAAGTACCCGCGTTTTGCATCAGCCTTCTACGTGGATGCTACAATCACGAAATCTCGCGACTTTTCTTTTCAGAGAAGCATTCAGGCTATCTCAGTGACGAGTTTTGGACAGGACAATGATCTCCATAGACCGTAGAGCCGTTGGCAGCCCAGCCTGGCCTGGTTTCATTGGTAGCCATCCTTTTCCTTTATTTTGCTTACCCTTGCAGCTGCAGATCTGTATATTGCCATACTTCAGGAGACACGGAATCGATGTCTCAACATGTTGTCTTTTTTTTGTCGACGTACGGCGGTGGTGTTGGGCAAGGCTGGACGATATCAGTGGACTATGACAAAAAAATGACTGTGTCTCGAATGGCGGTGTACAGCAGATGGGACGGCAAGGGAGGGTCCGACGTTATAGAAACTTTCGAAAAGGTCAAATTATTCGAGTCAAGGAGCTTGAACTGCGTTTTGTTGGAATTGAAGGATTTTTTTCGAGGTTCGATTACTGTATGGAAGGACATGGTCGGAGTTTGACGTCGAGATGATGGAGGCTATCCGATGTCTGACTTCGAACCCGGATAACCTCCAATATTGGCTGAAGCTGCATTTATCCGAGACAAAGTCGAGACTGAGACACCGAGGTCGTAGATCAAAGACAGCCGCGGCTGATATTTTCCTTAATTACGGAAAAAGAAGTAATTCTGTCCGAAAGAAGGTCATCCGTTTATGTCGGAGAAATAGCAAATACGAAGACGGAATGCACGCAAGTGAAAACAAAGGGAAGAGTGGGCAGAGCTCGAGTTAAATAAACAAGAGGCACTGCCTTTGCCTTTGCCTTTGCCTTCAGCACCAGTTTGAAGGTGATAGATAGCAAGCAGCACGTGTAAAATTAGACCAACCCAACAAGAAATGTTTGACGCCAGCCGTGGCTGGTATGATGGCATTATGGACTTATTCACTTTCCACTGACCTCTTTCCGTCTCTTTCTACGATAGTCACGAGTGGCGTAGATAACAACAAAGCGTAAAAAATTAACTATCAGATCGGACAAGAGCGGCGAGAGGGAGAAATCCACGTCTCCTTTTGGCACGTTACCCGCGGACATTGTTGCATCATGTCGTCAAGATAAGAGGGAAAAGAATGGCGTTGCCGCGAGCTTGGGAGCTTGGATAGGAAGTTGCTTATAGACTGGCCCGTATCTCAACAAGTTTTGTGCGAAAGAGGAAAGAGGAGACTGCAAGAAGAGTGGGTGAAACTGAAAGAGGGCCCGGTTTCCCCAGATTTCCGGTGCATCTTATCCATTTTCCGGCTCTTGGGAAAAGCAACGGCATTGGACTTCCTATCTGGGACCACGCCAGCAAAGCGTCACCAGGACATGTACTTTGATAGGAATATTAAAGGAGCGATCCAGACCGAGGAGATATTGTATCTTACCATAGAGTATTTTTGTTGTATACATTCGAGATAATCAGCTGTAAAAAGAGCAGGAAATGCAGGAAGCCAACAAGTCAGCAAAAACCAAGACAAAGGTTATCTCTGGAGGTATAGATACACTGATAACCGTGGCATTTGGCGAGGCTATCTCTTGGTTCTTTGCATTCTTTCTGTTTCTATTCTGTTTTATTCATACTTGCATTTCTCATCACTCTCTTGGTTATCTAGATTCCCGGCCACAGATTGCTCACCGCCGATATCAAAGCAAGAAAACAAATATGATCAGCAAGGGGTGAGGTCATGGATAGGAAAAAAAGGAAGGAGGCAGCGATACGAAGCACAAAGTAAAAAAGATGTTATTGCAATTAAAATTACGTGACAGGTACAGTCTGATTCGATACCTGCCCAGCACCCCAAACTTCGTTTACATATGTACGTGTATGTAAGGAGGTGAGGGAGGTTAGGACGCCAGGCCTATATGAATAAGAAAATACATACATCACAGAGGCTGTCTTCCCTGGCAGATGAAGTGGAGGAGGCCACTTCAAGAGCTTATTCAAGCAGGCAGTACGAAGCGACGTTGGCCGAATGCGGCAACTGAAAAAGACGGCTATGGGAAGAAGCTCACAACCAGGGCTAAAAACTGCTGTGTTGTGCTGTATCGTGCAAAGGCCCAATGATAAGATAGCACGTCACGCGAGACACCATATTTGCCACCCAACTATCAAGAAAAGCCCCGTGCCTGAAATAAGACTGCAAACAGTTGTCCGCGGGGAAAGGATTACAAGGGGAAAATGATAAGGAACAGTTTGCCCATTACTCTTTAAATTCCTCATTCGTGTGTGCCCTGGCAGTCAGTAATTGTGGCGCTGGAGGAGGGAGATTGGTCTCAGTAAGGGTCATCCTCCTCCATGCCTCCCGCGCTTATCTTTCGACCTTGTGTGCTGTATGCTATCTATCAAATAACAAAACATTGAGCTCGGCGTGTGCACAAGCCACTTCTCGTGGGCAAAAACGGGGCTTACGGGCTTGGGATTATTTGCTTTTTTTCACTCATCCCATTTTTTTTTACACAGCATAATTACTGGGCATCCTACCTCCTTACTTGCTCAGCATAGATTGATACAGTTCCTCGGCGGATCACTGGAGGACTGCAGACTGCAGGGGGGGGCAACCATATGTTGTATACACTTCTATCGTTTCCCACCCCTTGGCTCGGCGAACTCCTATCAGTGTCGCGGCAGATCCGATCAGGTCCCTTCTGTATCTCCTGCCCAGTGCATAACAGAGCACCCAACCGCGGCAGAAAGAGCTGTCGCCCCCCCCCCCCCCCCCCCTTTGAAGCTTATCCTAGAGCTATCCCTGACCTATCCTCGTGAGGAATCAACTACGCTTTCTCTTGCGATTGGTGAACAGCGCCGTAGCTATCGCTGGGATAACAGCTGTCTTGCTGCCAACAAAAGGCCTGGCCTAGAGAGGCTGTTGGTTGTTGGCTGCACCAATAGGTCGGCCCTTGTCCGATAGATACATAAAAAAATACAGAAAGAAAAAGAAAGAAGCAATGCGATAAAGGACATGACGAAACAAGAGACAGGGAGAGGGATATGGGTATCATGCAGGTCCGTGAAGAGTTTTCACGTCTTGTCAGCTCGATGGAAGGCCCATTGTTTTCTTTTATTCTCCTTGTTCCCCTCTTCGACACGAGTGTCTTTTCTTCATCTTTCTTGTCTTTCTCTTCTTCTTATTTTGTATTTGCCCCCTTGATGACTTACGATTGCCTCCATGATACCGGAAATCCTGGAACAGCACACGCATCCCTCTCTCATCAAAGATAAGAAAATAGCACAACTGACGGAAAACAAGTAAAAAAGACAACGTGCTCACCCCCCTTTCCTCCGAAGAACGAGACAAATGAGGTTCGAAACGAAGAAGAGGAAAAAGGTACAAAAAGGGCCATCAGTCACTTCCCCCTTTCCGGCCCTACATATCCATCCACAATCCCCATATATCAAGGCCCTCCCCCAGATTTCAAAGTCCACTTCCACAGCCTTTTACCCTTCTCAGATTCAACAAACGGACTCTCGCTTGCTTGACTTCTTCCAACCGATGCTCCAGCTTCTGAGCTGCACCATGACCAATTCCAACGCCTCGCCTTCTCTTTCCATGCCCTGACTTGCACACCTATCCTAACTTATACTGACATGATCACGTGAGCACATGTATTCACTCCCTGTTCACCATTATTCACTCCCGCCTCACTGCTCGCTCCTTCATTCTTCTAATTGCATATGATGTCTTTATAGGTACACGTCCGCTTCGACGCATCACACATTACGTCTTGCAAGTCAACATCACCCCGAAAGGGCAACGAGCCACCCGACATTGCCCGAGATACCTCCCATTAGTCCTCGACAATACGACCCAGCCGCGTACGGAGTGCTACTCTTCACCCCCACCGAGTGGACGAGGACCAAGAGATCCTTATCTTGGCCCGCTCCTGCATGGGATATTGTGTGGGGCGTTGTGTCGATGGGCCCAGATACTCCGACGGGGGAGCTTGTGTCTACGATCCTGATACCCAATTTGCACGGGGAAGCGTCATGCTCGAGGCCCTGGACAAAGCTGTCGAGCGTGCTGCAGTTGCTTTTCGCTCCTTTCCTTTCCCCCACACAGAACTCGGAAAGGCGGTCTGGGCACAGACTGTGCGACATTGACACGACAGGTCAACGACGACGTTGAGCTCGACTTGACGTGCGCGCTGATTGGCTGCAGATATGGGAAATTCCCGCAGCAGGCTGAGCAAACGAGCGCCCACACTCCCACAGCACGAAACACTACATTCTTGGGCGCCAGACGCCCAGCAAGAACCGGCGCCGTCGATCATTGGGAACGAACGCCAAGGGTGGGTTCCATCTCAAAGAAATACAGTGGACCTCCTCCGTGTCTGCATGGGTCTGCCGCGCCGCCAGAGAGATAAGCTCGATAAGATATAAAGGGTTGAGAAGGGGGAATCAATGTGTCGTGCGTTTCTTGTGGGTTACGGCATGGCCTTACCAACCGTTATTTTGGAGAAAGGCAACCAAAACGTCTCCACCCCTGTCGCAGACAAGGCCCGGCAGCCTTGGGGGCTGTTGGGGGAAGAGGAGCAGATGGCGGATGGTGGGCCAGAAAGTCTTCTGGGGCCACGCACCCTGTTTGCGAAAAAGGCAGCCACAGTCGGGCAGCCACAAGTTCGGGAATGGCAAAAGGGAAGCCACGATGGACCGCTGAAGACAGCCTGCTTCAGCGTTCTCCAGGTCGAAGAGAGCAGGAAGGAGCGCGTGGGAGCGCGTGGAGATTGCTGAAAGCTCAGCTAGTGTCACGTGTCTGCAAAATGGTTACGATTCTGGACGGGTCTGTGAGGCGAGCCATGATATCATGCCTCCTCGAGAGATGGGCTACGGCGTGGGTTTTTGCGGCCCTGGTCCTGACTCTAAATAGGCCAGAACGAGTCAAAAGGCAGGTGAAGCGTTGCTGGGATATCCGTGAAGGTGCAGTTGAGGCGAGGCACAGCGACAGCTGATGCGTTGACAAGACTCGTTTGTGCGGAGTACGAGCTGTGGTCGATGCACACGCTGCGAGACGTGTCCTTAATGGGTTATGCACACGGGGACACGCTTCAATTCGCCCATGTCCCAGACGTGGCAAGAGACAGCCATAGCCAGGTGGATGCCATTTGCGCACTCACTCGTCTCCCAACCCCTTGTCCCGATGCTCTTCCTCGGCACCGATCGATATCAACGAGCCGAGAGAACACACACGAGACGGTCATTTCGGCCGAGGAAAAGGCACTGTCACCGCACACGCTCTGGAAGACCCGTTGCGCGACATTACGACGACGGGCCACGGACACGCGAGCTGTTCTCAACATTGGCTCAACAAAGCCAAAGATGCGGTGTCGCTGTGCCTCCGGCTTGTTTTCGTCGTTTGCTCGTCTCCCTCCCCCACCAACAGCAAATAGGTCCCTTGTTTTTGAGCTTGATGCAGCATCGCGGCCCCGTCTGGACAAAGCAAGGCTCGGACGCTAGGGTTTCGGCTTGGGCTACGCGGATAGTACGGTCTCACGAGACGTTTGTGTGACAGCAGCTAACCACAACGATGACATCGCGCCGTCTGTCAGAGGTTAACTGGCGCGCATGGCCGCCCTTGTCTCTCTCCCATATCTCGGGAGGAGCAATACGACTGGGTCTGACCCCAAAAAGGCGGTGGGGAAAGGCTCTGGCAGTCAGTCAGCCCGTTCTCTCCCGTGTCTGCATATTTCCATATTTCCATATTTTTTTTTTTTTTGTTTCTTCTCGTCATATTTCTCGTTCAATATCTTCTCCGTGTCTCCATCCTCGGCCACTTTCTCCAGACCCGACCCCTGTTCTAAGCTAGAGAAAAGCAGAGGGAGAAGATGGGCATAGAAACAAAGACGTTTCACCGGCAGCCAAGAGCAAACGCAACGCTACGGCGTCCTGCAGATGCTCTGGCTCTGTTTTACCCGTCCCACACCCAGCAAAAAAAAAAGCCGCGGCCGCTCACACCCCCGCTATGCTTCTTCGGGCTGCGTTGCACAATGGAATCGAGTAATTGATTGTCAATGTCGACGCACGCCTTACGTCGCATCTTTATTTTCGGGTTGCAACAGACGAATCGAGGTTGTTTCTGGAGTCTTTTTGCAGCCTCAATGACTTCAGGCCCTCAAGAGACCGCAGAAACGCAAGTGTTATCGCAGCCTTTGTCAGACTTCAGTCTGAGTGGAGTCTGGGATCAACCCTCAAGCCTGTGCGTGCACGAGCGACGGCCTGTCTTTTTCGAGACTCCGTTGAGGGGGATCGATGCCTGGATTGGCGGATTGGCGGGCAAGGGGCCGGATGAGCGTCTCCTGGAGATTGTGCAGCAAGCTGACGCAAATGAGAGCCTGGCCAAAAGAACGGTGAGTGAGCTGGGCTCGTTCACATGGTCTGAGGAGTAAAGTGGCTCTTGAGATCTCGAACAGCTGCGCACCTCGATTTACGTGTTTCCATTTCGTTAACCCCCCCCCCCCCCCAAAGCTAGCGGACGAACCATGTATCGTCATCAAAACCTAATTTGTGGCTCTTGTCCTCATGTTCATGTTTCAATCGTTGGTTCCGGCTGAGCCTCACAGGCTAGACATTAATAGTGGCCAAGCCAGCCGAGCAATAGAGTGTTCCGGAGTCAGCAGTGAAGCGTAGTTTCCACCGTATATCGAGGTGAAAGAGCATGGGCATCACAAATAAACAACGGCCTTTCCTGGGAACACAAACGGAGGATGGAGGGGGTAGGAAAGCCGAAAAGACGGCGTAATAACATGGACCTGGAACCTGTGGTTTGACTTTTGGGGCCTAGAGCCGTCTTTCAGTCTAGTGCATCTCGCTTGCTTCAATAAGGACGTCGTACGCCTGCAGCAATAAGCCGCTGTGGCCTTTAGTTTCTTGTCTACCTTTGGCGGGTTGAGGGGCGGCGAAACGCGGTTCCGCACAGCCGCTCGTGTTTTCCGTTTTCTTGCTTTATTTCCGTTTTCTTGCTTTATTTGGTGTCTCTTCACCCGCCTTCTCGTTTTCTTTCTTCTTTGTGTCTATCGTACTCCGCCTTTTAGCCAGGGCCAGCTTGTAAGGTAAGATATGTACATACACCTGCGAACATTGCCGTCTGTTCTGGAGACATGAAAGCAAGCTTAAACTAGGAAGTCTTACGTCTCGTAGAACAGCCAGCGATAGAGTACGAGTACGAGTACGGAAGCATTTGTAAGGTGCGAGGAACACGCATGGATACGCCACTGGGCTCGGTGCGGACTCGACGGGCTGTCAATACAATATCAAGCGTAGCCTCCAAGACGGAATGTCCTTTGGCCGTGTTTGCTGTTGGCTACTGCTCACTGTTATTACTGCTGGAACTCCATTTACAGGCACCTGGCCTGTGTCGGTGACACCTTTTTGCCGTCGCAGCCTGCCTGGCGTAAAAATGGAATTCCTCTTTCCCAAGTAGCTTGGAGACAACGGCCCTTTTCTGTATTTGCCACTTTAGCCCGTCCCGGGTAGAGCCAGAGTTGCCCATACTAGTATTTAGAGGTGTAGTACGTCGCTCACTAAAAAGATCGCGTGGTTGAAGTATTGATCGTATTGTTTTTTTTTTCTTCTACCATCTCATGCTGCCGTTGCAATTGCCAGGCTTCTTTCCCCTGTACATGTACGCCTTGTCGTATGTCGTACTGAAGAATACACAAGACAAAGCCGAGGAAAGGATTTGGAGGTGGTCCTGCACTTCCATTACAGCCAGGGCCGCCGTGGGGGTCGTCCCCTTTTCGGTCTTGTTCTCGTGGTCATTTCCTGTCGCATGAGCCTCCTGCCCCTGCTAATGTTCTGTTCTTGTAAAGAAAAAAAAAGGCTCAGTCATCCCGCCCTCCAAGCACACACCTTCCCTGTGTTCTTCGCGGTATGAGCTTGCCCAGCGCGTCGACATTGTGGCGTGTGCCCCGTGCGCCGTCCTCTTTGCGCAACCTGTCTGTTTTTTCAAGATGTGCCACTACCCCGTACGTTCGTAGCGCCATCGGTATTGCATGGCCCACTCCACTTTCAAAGGTCAAGCAACATAGACGAAAAAAGACGCAGGCGAGAAGTGAAGAAGGCTGGCCCTGAAACGATGCGCCAGAGTCCTCTACGAGTCTTGTACTCTGTATGGAATAAAAACCAGCTGAACGAATCAGACATCACCTGTTTCCACAATTGGCCTTTTTACTACTCTTATTGCTTTTGTATTTTGATGGCTTGTTAATTGTCTCACGATCTGTCTTACGATATGGGCAGAAGAAATACAAAAGATGGTTTAAATCCACCTCTCGACCTGAATCGATGGTGCCTGCCGCGTGGCCACTTTTGGACTCCTGTCAAATCTGGCCTTTGTGTTTGCTTGGATTGCAATCTGCATTTGTCCATTTTGAATCAATTTCAAGGAGTGTCGACGATCTTTGAGCCCCTGTCCTCGCAGTTGTTTCCATGCCTTTTTTATTTAAAACGGGTGCAAGAAGCTAGGAATAGGTGCTAGTTGATTGGCTGAATCTAGAGAGTGGGGTCTTGAGAATGCTTATGTACATGTACCTTACAGAACCGCTTTAGTAAGGAGCAAAAAGACAAGCAGGCGTTCTAGATCGCGCGACTGCCTCTTTCTTGCATTTCATAGAACTTCTTTCCCTTATGCAGCCGCATCCAGAGTTGTGGTGGTGTCCAAAAAATGGCTGCCGTTTATTGTAATGTTCTGGATTATTGACTGTTTCGCGCAACAGAGGTTTCAACTGCGGGAGAGTTTGAGAATGGGACTATTAGAGGCTAGAAGAAGCATGTGAAAAGCCAAGAGAAGAGAAGGAACAAAAAACACGTTCTTTCTCTGAAAAAGTACAATGTGCATGTACATGTATTACAAAGTACTATATAAAAGCGGTTCCAATTCTTAAGAGGCAAAGTGGAGTTTCTGCCACGCGAGAAACACTCAAGCAGCCAGGTGATAAAGAAACGGAAAAGACGAGCCGTTGTTGCAGGGGTATTTTGTAGGGGCCACGAAGTACAGTCTTCGGTCTGATCTTCGTCAAGCCCTCAGTATTTAAAGACACACAGGCACTTCTTGATGACCGAAAAGGAAAACACACCGGAGACTTGGACACACACTCATTTACTGCTGCCGCCAGTTGTAAAAAAATTAGTGCTATGTAGGAACAAAATGCAGTCGGGGGCGATGTGCATGATCGAGAGCGACAAAAGCAAAGAAAAGAGACGCCTGCGCCCGCCCACACACACCTCTTCCCAAGTGCCTCCGAGCTAACGACACCCAAAAAGCAAGCCGTGGACCTGGCCAGGCCGAGTTCAGTATCCTACAGGAGGACAAGAGGGGATTTGAAAAGGCCCAGACAGACGGGAATCGAGACGAAATGTACTCGTAAATCAAAGCAGCTCTATAGAGTCGCAAATTCTTGCTTTCTTCTCTGGCTTTGCCACGTCTGGAACATATTACTTCCTGCGACATGCGGCGAATTTGTACTCTTTCCTCCACATTGAGCTAGGCTTTACTCTGTACAGTACATGATTCGTGTTACCCGTCAGGTGGTGAAGACTGGTAGATTGTAGACACAGGTATTTAATTACATGGTAGAAACAAGGCACATCTAGCTGAGCAAGACACCGCAGAAGCCCTGGGGTAAATTTGCCCATATTTAGGAGAACAAATTATGAGAAAGAGAGGACCATAGAACTACTCTAACCCGCTGTTGGCTGGAAAGAGTTAAAAAGTAGCGTTTTCGTCCGCTTTCTCAAAGTATTACAAGCTCAACGAAATACTCGTAAGAAACCCGTAAGACCTTGTTCTGCCTCTTGAGGGTCTTTTCTGTCTCTCTTTATTCACTCTCGCTCCGACTCCTGCCGGGCCTTGACCGGTAATAGCTGACGAACACCATGCCGTTTTGGTCGCTAGTTCTTCAGCAATCTACTCTGAGAGGAGTTCAAAGAAAAAGAAGGAAGTGAAGACCCGCCTCCCGGTGTTCGTCAACCGACGGGCGCCTGTTTGATGATATCGGTGGGCCTATGATGAACCCTTTGTCTTTGTTCACTCGCTGTATCACTTGTCTTTTGCCCGTGCCACAGTGGGGCGCTCCCTTTCCGCCCCGGTACTACGGTTGAAGCAAGGGAGAGAGACAGAAGGCAGAAGCCTTTTGGGATATCGGTGTGAGTTGAGAATACTCCTACTTCGGTACTCGTATTGCTTGTAGTTCATACATCAAGCACGAGTAGTGGCCGGAACGAGGCCGGAACGAGTCCGGGAGGGGGATTCTCCGGCGCTTTTTTACTTGCATTGCTCTATTTGTTTTAATTGTGTTGTTCATTTGAGCTTCTCTGTATGGAGTAGTCTAGAGCACTGCGCAAGGACGACGCATACCACCGCCCACGCTGCCACTGCGAGACTACGAGAAGAAAACGTGCCTTGTGACAGGTGGTCTGGAAGCATGCGTTGTTGGGCCTGCTGTAGCCGTTGCAAAGCGAGAGACGCATTAGATAAAAGAGCCTGTGCGCAGCCGCACAAAAAGAGAAATCGACAAAGTGTCGAGGTGGGCTGCTATGCATGGTGGTGATGCTCTGGGAATGGCTCGCAGCCGATGGTCAGGCCAGTGGGCTCAGTGCAGTGCAAAGTGTGGGTGGGATAGAATGGGGGTTATTTACTGTGGCCCCTTTCTATGGCTCTCTTGTTTTCGGGTCTTGAAGTCTGCGGCGTGAGTCTGTGGGTACGCCGAGCCATGTCTTGTTGTAATGCCCTGCATTTGTTCCAAATGGGCATATAAAATACGAACGCCCTGTACGGAGTACTGACTTACACGGCATGTGAAGCCCCCAAACAACGAGACGCAGTTGCACAACAATATACCGGGGAAGATACAGTGACGCGGCTCCTTTCACTGTGCCTTTTGACGGGTAACCTGTAAATTAGGGCTGACTTCTGGTTTGGGGACAAAAACCGTTCGCGCGTCAAAAATCCATGCCGCCCCGTTGTCTCCCATCTCCATCCCGCGCACGCGGCTGTTATCCGTGGCTTGTATCTTGCAAACCCCCAAATTTGGATGTGCTCCGAGTGCATCCCATTTGAGCATGTTTTGGCCCACGGCTGGACGATTTTTGTGCTTGTAGGTTATATGAGCATGTACGGAGTACTGGGATGTATCGTGAGTATTAGCACCTGGTGAAGCTCTCAAGATTCAGAAATGGCTTGAAGCACGAGACGGGAACACACCGCACCCTCTTCTTTTCACCACCCCTGTTTCGGCGCCCTACCCTGCCTTGACTTGCAACAAGTATCTTACTTCCTTTCTGATGATGCCAAGGCCAATACTTCCCGCAGCTTCTCGTCGACCTTCCCCTTAGCCTGTCTCAGTTCGTCCCCTCGTCTTCACCGTCCGGGCGATCACCTCCTCTTTCACACTCTTCATCCTTATTGCTTTCGCACTTGCTTCTCTTCTCATTCCTTTCCCTTTCCTCGTCTTCTTCCGGGTTCCCCCACCCCGTAAAGCGCACCCACACCCACTCCCACGCCCTCGTCATTTCGACATGGTCCACCGTGCCATGCGCATCAAGTAAGATATGCTATTTCGTAAAACGGGATTATTGCCTGTAATTCAACTCTTTCTCTCGCCGGTACAGCGTCGGCCGCTTTTCTTCACACAACCTCAGCGGACCCATCGCTGACGCTCCGCCTAGCCTGTCCAGCTAAACCACAACCATGCAACACGCTACGCCGGAGCACACACGCTCGAGGTTAGTGCACTCGCGCTAGTGCCCTGTCCACGGTTCTGCCTTCCTTGGTGCTTGTCGAGAGGGCAGAGGGCAAAGGGGGCAGAAAGGTTCACTGCATGGTCTATCGTGTATTCTGTAGATTTGCCTGCCTTTTCTCGTCGCAAACAAAAAAACCATATGAACATCGTCTACCGAGGGCCTGTCTTTTGCACATGCAGTACTTCCCATCACCAAAAGACGTAGTGCCCGTGGCTGCCGTAGCCCAAAGGTCCCGACCTCGCTTTGTAAGAACGCCCGCCATTTATTCAGAACGCCTTCTTCGCAAGATACATGTACACTGGGAAAGAGAAAAGATACTGGCGCTGGCTTTGTCTGCCATCTCACATCTCCCGCGAGGTGCCTCGACTGGCTGGACTCAAATGCCTGCAAAAGGCCTGGTCTAGCGCTGGGGCGCTAATGCTCTAGCTGCTACGGCGGACTGGTATGCCTCCGTGCTGCTACGGCATCTGGGTTCTGTGAGTGGCCCGCTGCACCCACCCAACTGGAGACCCAGCGCTGCCGCTCTTTTGCCTCTGGTGCCTTCTAATACAGGCCCCTCCCCTTTCCCCTTCTCATCAAAGGCTCACCACGAAGTAGCGCAGAAGGCTTGTCCATCCGTCGTTTCTCTCGTGTCTACGAGTACGTATGGAGCATTACTCGGTTTCTGCGCACCACACGTTCGTCGTCGTCCGTCGTCCGTCGTCGTCAGTCGAATTTCTCTGCTCTTGGCGCGGCACAGGAAGAACTTCCATGTAACTACTCTGACTGCAACGCTGCAACAACTGTCAAGACACCCGAACTTTTGCGGCCGTGTCTACCGCCACCCTCCTGCCGAAGCAGGTTGCTCGAATCTCACCAGCACGCTCCTTCCCTGCACCGTTCTTTTCCCAACTCGCTCCGGCGCCTTTGGTCGCTCCTGTCGCAGTTATCACACATCTGCTGGAGTCCTGCTCTTCCATGGTCACACTGACGTGCCCCCTCCCAGGTCTCCACCAAGGCTGCTCTGCACTTTCCACGTATTTTTTTTTTTGCCCTTTTTCGCCTCTGGCCCCACCAACCCGAGCCCTCCCATATTAGCCGCATCTTTCTTCTCCAACAAGCTGTTGCTAAGGTGGGATGAGGACCCAGCCAGTGGACGAGAAAGGAAAAGGAAAGACTAACGGACCAAGGAAAAAGCGGCGGTGGGAATGGCGACCAAGGAAAGAGCGAATAAGGAACGAGGCAAGAGCGACAGACGTCGATTCCGTTTGCTTAGATGAAAGAGGAAAGGGCCAATGGGCGTCTGCGACAGGACAGGGGTGCGGGCAGGACCAAGAGAGGAAAAACCCGCCCGATATGGCCCCCCCAACCTCGAAAGACAGACTACACCCACCGTTGGCGAGCGAGACGGACCCCCATTTTCTTTCCGTTCCCTCTCTTTCGTTCTTTTCGCGAGTCGGATGTCCAGTCCCTCTGTTCCTTGTGTTGCTTGTTCCCTGCCTACAGTACGATACGGTATTTCCTATTCCGCACGGTTTTCCACACGGTCGCAGGCAGTTGCTCCGTAAGATGCTTTGTACGATATCTTAGTCGAGTCGTGCCTTCCTCACGCCCTGCACTTGCATCTTGTGGTTTCGTGCTGGTCGGTCTTTCCTGTTCTTTTTGTCTCCCACTTGCCTGCATGCGCCACGGGCACCCACATTTTCTCTTGCTTTGCTGCTGCCCACTCGAGCACCCTCCGTCGTTCGAGGCACACACGACAAAATGCCACACACGACTGCGCAACTCGAACACGGGGAAAATTAGAAAAAGAGGCAACAACGATGGAGTAAATGCAATGCAAGCTAGTTGCCGAGGGAAAGGCGCCTGTTGCGTAGCGCATTATAAACCGTCGCTCTTTCTCTCGACAGATGCTGAAGGTCACAGCCACCTGTAATACTCGGTCGCTAGGCCTGTAAACCGACCGTCGAGCACGCTGTAGTTTCCCCTCCTGCCCCATCCCGGTCAATTTCCCTAGTTCCTCCTCATCCTCTTTTCCCTCTTTTCGCTCTGCCTCGTTATTTTTAATTCACCCCATCCCCGTCCGCCTCTCGTCTTTCTCTCGTCCTGTTCTTTTTGGTCCTCTCTTCCTTTCCCTCTCTCTTTCCCCCATTTACGTTTTTCGTCGTTTCCCCTCTCTTCCTCCTCGTCTGCTCTCGACTTTGATATCGTCAATCTTCCTTTTCTCTTGTTCTTTTCTTCTCTTGGGCTCCCTCGTTTTCTCCCACCAGCGGTCGCATTCCTCCAATTCGCCAATAACAGTCCGAGTCACAGAACAGACTGCCCCTTGCGACCGAAGCCGACCTCTAGCCAACGAAGAATAAACGAGAACCAACAACAAACAACACTCGGGCTGACAAGGCTGGGCGTTGTTCAGATACTTTATATATAAGACAATTCCCGGTCGCCTCTGCCCTGTCTTGCGATCGCGGTGCGCAAAGCCGCTGGACCCCGGAGAGAACCCGCGAGGCGGACGACCCGGCCGACGTGGGGACACTGAACAGAGCCAAAAAGAGGTTTTTCTCTCGTAATTTCTCGCCATCCCGCGCTCTCTCCCGTTCTCCATCCTTCTTCCATCACCACCAGCGACCTGACTCGCCTTGTATACGTCGTACGCTGTCGCTCCCTGCACGCCCCACTGCTTACCTTGCCGTGTGCGTCTCTCTCTCATTTGTGACGACAGCCTACGAACAGGGCTCTCTATTTTATTATTATTGTCCCTGGCCCCAATTCCCTCTTCTTCTCTCCCCCTCACCCCATCCTCTTCACACACACTCCCACCCCTCCTCCTCCTTGTCTTGAAGTCGACCCGACACAACGGTCTGATCCCTCTTCGAAATCAACATCTCCGCGGAGCAGGACAGTATCGTCACCTCGATCAGAGACATTTTGCGTTTGTTGCAGTCTGACGTCGCCGGAGCATCAACAGCATCTTTGCCTGTTTCTCCCTTTGCGCCAGTGTCTTTTGCACTCGCGCTCCCATCTGGCCATCTGAGTCACACCTTTTCCCCCTCTTCCTCATCTTCCTCCTCCTTCTCTACACAGCTGGCGGCCATGATGGCGGCCGGCACGACGTCGCCGCACGGCACGTCCAGTCCATGATGAGGCATGAACACCACAACAACAGAGCACGACTTCCGCTTCCCCCGCAGGCCAATGGGCACCGGTGGCGACGAGAATGCACGGGTATCCGCAGCCGTCGCAGCATTACAACCACCACAACACCCTCAGCCTCGATTTCTCCAGCGACCACTTCCAGCATGACTTTGACGACATGAGCGCCTTGGGCGGCATGCCCGCGTCGGCGTCTGCCGTGGCCCCGCGTATTCCTCGGCTGCCGCTGCTATGCCCACCAGTCCGTCAGCCTCGGGCCGCCTGGGCCTGGACATGGACACGCTGTTCCAGTCGGCCCAGGGCCGTCTGACGCGTGACGATGTGTTTGCCGATCTCCGCCGGGGCGCAGACGGCAACGATTCGTCGGCGACGCCCGGCAGTCCGGAAGAGATGCAGAAGCAGGATCCCTGGCAACGAGATTTGGCGGTTCTTCTCCAAGACGAAGCAGCTGCTTCCCAACCAGGAGCGGATGGAGAACTTGACGTGGCGCATGATGCACGTCAAGCTCAAGACGGCGCAGCCTCAAGCGTGAGTGATTTCAGTTGCCCATAGACAAGAATTTTTGTGTTCGTTGATCCAACTAACACACATATAGACCGGCCCCTCCCCCTCCCAAGGCCCCAGTTACCAACGCACCAGTGGCATCGCCCAGTTGCGCAAGTCCAGCGAGCAGGGCATGCTTTTCCAGAAGAACAACAACAACCGCAGCAGCAGCAGAACCACCACCAGCAGCAGCAGCAGCAGCAGCAGCAGCCATTGTATGGCATGCCGGGCTCGTCGACGGATCCTTATGAGCATGGACGACTTCATCGACCCTCACAACGTGGCGTCGCCCGACGCTGGCACAGAGGGTGGCATGATGATCCCGGCAGCAAGGCCATTCCCATCAAGTCTCGCCGGGAAGCTGGAAAGGGCTTCGTTCCCCAGAGCGTGCCTGTCGCCCCGCATCAGGTCGGCCAGGACGAGTTCGCCTATGTCACCCGCCATCATCGCAAGACCAGCATCGACGACCGTCGGGTGCGTCCTCTTCCCCCTGCTCCTACATCCAACCCCAGGCTGCCGGCCCCTTTTCCTCCCAGGACCATCGTCTCCGTCAAAAACTCCTACTAACAACCCAGACCCGGAAACGCCCTGCCAACTTCTCGCCCCATGTGCCGGCTGCTGGCAACACAGCCGATCTGGAAGTCGACCCGGAGCTGCAGGACTATGCCCTGGACCACACCATCTCCACCGGCCTCAGCAACGACCACCCCACGCCCAACGGCATCCACTTTCCCCTGGACTCTTTTATGGACAATGATACCCTTTTTGACGTCCGCTGGACCTTTCCAGCAGCAGTTTTGCATTTCCCCCTCCACCTCGCCCATGGTCAACCACGGCCTCTTTTCCAACTTGTACGGCAACAGCGGTCCTTCTATGCCTTCCTCTTCCATCCCCACCACTGCCGACTACTACTCACCCCGGGCTCTGCCTACCACTCCACCGCCTCCACGCCCCACCCACTCAACGATGGCGGTGTCAGCGGTCCCCAACGGCGAGGGCTTCTTACTTTGGCTCCATGGATATTCGTGGCCAGCCCACGCGCGGCCCGCAGGGTTTCCGCCCAGGCCCGCCTTCCACTACTGGCGCCATCTCCACGTCCCTTGCCAGCAGCATGACCACGACCGCCGGCCATTCCGCCAACCGTTGATGTACAGCAAGCGGTGCTGGCAACAACATGTTCCAGCCGGGCTCTGTGTCGACCACGGGCCCCGAGAGTGTGTCTGGCTTTTCGACGTCGTTTAGCCACATCGATCCCACACAGGTGTTCCAGCAGCAGCAACAATGATGCGCAGGTGTCGGCCCAGTCCCCCGGTCTGAACAACGGCAGCCTGCTCAGCGACAACATGTTCTCGTTTTGGTGCCGACTCTGACGCGGACGAGCAGACGCAGGTGTCTTTGCCGAGCGCAACATTACTGTCAACACTGGTGACTACTCGCCGAGCATTGATGACTCTGGCCTGGACGGTGCCAACTCCGTCGCTGGCGCAACAACCTCGGCTGGGATGCGTCGCTCCCTGGCCAGTTCAGCACCCAGGCAGCGCGTTATCCGGGCGGCATTCCACCTCGCAAGCAGGTGACAAATTGGTGGCACGACGACGACCGACTTTAGCTCAGTTCAACGGCAACAAGCAGCTCAGTTCAACGGCAACAAGCAGCTCAGTTCAACGGCAACAGCAGCCTCACACGCTCGCAGTCGCAGTCGTTCCGCAACGGTAGCATTAGCGGCCCCACGAGCGACCGTCGCCAGCAGAAGATGCCGCGCACGGCCTCGACGCCCAATGTCAATCGGCAGGCAAGCATTTCGGGTGGCTTTGATCTGATGTCGAACCCCAACTCGCCACCCAACGACCTCGGTGCTGGTGGCCACGCATCGGGTTACAGTTCAGTGGCCCACAGCGCCCGTCTAACACCGCCCATTCCCAGCTCCAAGCAGGGCTCGTCACGAACCTGCAGGCCCAGGGTGAGTCGTCGGCCCCGACAACCTGCACCAACTGCTTCACGCAGACCACGCCGCTGTGGCGCCGCAACCCTGAGGGCCAGCCTCTCTGCAACGCCTGTGGCCTCTTCCTGAAGCTGCACGGTGTGGTCCGTCCGCTGAGTCTGAAGACGGATGTGATTAAGAAAGCGCAACCGTGGTCGTCGGTGCCAGCCTTTCCGTTGGTGCACAAGCACGCGTTCGGGCAAGAAGGGCGGCGCGTCGGGCACCAGCACGCGCAAAAACTCGACTCTATCGATGTCGGCCACTGCTTCGTCGTCGAGCAACCTCCAGTCGGCGGCCAGTGCTTCCAACGTCACGACGCCTCCTTCGCAGCTCAACCGCGCGGGCAGTGGTCAACGACAGCGAGAGCCCGGCCAGCGCCGGCGGAAACACAGCCGGTAGCACGCCCGCAAGCTACACCGGCTCGGTCAGCGGTGGCAAGGGCGTTGTTCCTATTGCTGCGGCTCCGCCCAAGAGCACGCCCGGGCCCGGCGCCGCTTCGCTCCCGCGCGCCATTGCCGCAGCTTCGACAGCCACTACAAAGCGCCAGCGCCGCCACAGCAAGAGTGTCAGCAACATCAACACTAGTGCGGGCAACAACCAGCAGCCTTCCATGGCCGTGACGTCCGAGCGACGTCGGTTTGGGTGGTAGCAGTATTATGGATATTGACAGCCCTGCAAACTCGACCGGCTCCAACGACGCGGCGCTGTCCCTGGGCGCGAGCACGGGCCTCAACTTCCTCGACAAGCACACCAGCACCTTGGCTGGCCAATGCCTTTGGCGTTACACAGCGTCCTATTGTCGGCCAGGCATGATCGGCATGGGCCCTGCTGCGTCGGGCTCTATGATGACGCCTGGCGGCTCGGCCGGTGGCCCTCAGGAGTGGGAGTGGCTTACCATGAGTCTGTAGTTGGCAGATGAAGAGACTGTTTCCCAATACTGTGTCCTTCACATTGTTTCTTCTCTTCTCTCTACTAATCACCCCTCGCGCATTTCCATGCCATTTTCTCTTTTTGTTTTTCATCTAATCGTTTTATCGATTGCCGTTCAAGGGGCTGGCGGCTGTTGGATAGGGGCGAGAGACGTGTGCTGTATCAGAACGCATACGATGACGACATGTCTTTTACTGGTTGTTGGGGCGGCTGTTTTCTATTTTTGATATCCAGCGGAAGACGAGGCTCAGGAGTTTTGTCTTGCTTTTTTTATGCGGTTTGCTTGCAATGTCAAGATCTGGGATGACGGTAGAACTCGTGGGATACCCCTAGTATGGATTTCTCTTTTTTGGATATAGACTGCGCAGGATTCCTACCTGTGCGCAATACATTGAAGGCAACCCGCCTTGTGTTTTGGGACGAGAACGGAAATGCGGCAGGTTGCGTGGATGTTTTTTTTTTCTCTTTCTCTTTATGTCTTGTGGTTAGTGTTTGCGAGGAAAGACGTTGGATATTTTCTATATATCTCACGGTTAGATGTGCATAGAATGCGTGTAATGTGGAGCCGGCCGGTCCAATTCGACGGCCTGATATTCAGCAAGACGTTAATAACAATACGATGAGCAGCAATGCAAATGGCCTTTGTGACAACTGTAAAACTACGACGTGGATTTTATGGGCGTGGTTCTGCTCCTGCGGTTGCAAGATGCATTCATTGTATTCGTCTTAAGATACAATTGGCGGCCTTCTGTAACGTTTAGGGGGCACTCCAGCGCATTATTCGTACAGGGTCTTGGGCGCTACCGTCTCGCGCTACCACGTTACCGATGCGCCTTATCGATAAGCACATGTGCCAACATGCCGCGTTGTCGTAATTTCAGGGCCTGTGTCTCTCCTTCCCCTTCTGTCCACATCAGCACTTGACTATGCCTGTACGGAAGGTCACGCCTACCCTCTCTCGACGACGCCCCTCGTGGGTTCTCTTCTCTCAATCTTTGTGTCTGCCGTCGACCGGCGATCTTCTCCTGTGGCGACGGCCATCTGTCCTGTCTCTCTCTCGCTGCGCCACCGTCACCGCTCGCGCTAATCGCCCGACGCATCGCGATATTGACCACGTATAGCCGTGCCTGCCCGGCCAGGCACCCTCGACCGGGCTCTCGACCACGGCTTAGCTCTTCCCCCTTCGCTTTCTCTCCCCTCTAATCCAATACAAAATGGTGACGGCCGACACCTCTGTCTTCTCCCTCCCACCCGGGCGGCAGAACGGCCAAGCGCAGCCCGCTCCACCAGCCTCACTGAAACAGCCACCACCTCTGGCGGGCCCCTCCTCGACATCTACCACGACCTCCCTCTCCTCCTTCTCCTCCTCTTCTGCCAAGTCCGCGGGACAGCAGGCTGCTCCGCTAACCCTCTCCCACGACTTTGATGGCCCTTCCCCAGCCTAACACGGTCCTCGACCTTGCCGTATCTCTGCGGTCCGCCTCGACAAAGACGGCAACCGTCCCGACCAGCCGACGCGCTGATCCCTACCACCTCGCGCCGGAAGATGCTTTCTACACATCAGTCTCGCCACCATGGGACCGCAACGCTGCGCGGAACCACAACAATACAACAGCCAACAGCAGCAATATCTCAGGCAGCGAGCTGCTGGAGGCACGCGCCAGCGACGGCAGTCGCTCCGCCGGCGTCTCAGCAGCAGCAATTTGCGGCGGTCTGCATCCGGCGCCCTTATGAGTGGCCTGGGTGGCGGCGGCGGCACCGAAGCCGCAGCCGGAGTCGGCGGCGGCGAAGGCGCACCTGGAAGAAGCTCCTTTGGGTGAAGCAGTCCTGTAGGTCGCCCCTCAACGAAATACTTTTTCTTTTAAAAGTTTTTTTGTCACCCTGAATTACCCTTATATTACTGGCATTTATAGACCCGACAACTACACAGACCAGGCCACATTCCTGGAAAACCTCCAGCGCAACCCCCGCCTGCAGCCGTACGACTTTTGGCCGCTGGTCGCCGACTCCACTGTCATAGTGCAACACGTGTGCTCAGTGATCATCTTTGTCATTTGCTTTGTCGGCATCTCGCAGGACCGCGTCAGCCCCGTGTCGGTCGTCGGCTGGGGCACCATCGCCACATGTATCGGCTGGCTGCTGTGGGAGTGGTGGGCGGGCCAGGAGCAAACAGGAGCGCCGGCTGTCCGACAGCAGCGACGAGGACGGCGGTCGTCGCTACGTGGGGGGTTGCTGGATATGTTTCCCAGTCCCAGCGGTGGCCCGCGGGTGGTCCGTCGTTCGCGGGAGGCCAACCATGGAGAAAGTGTGGCAGGCGCCGGTGCAGCAAACTCGGGTGTAGCAAGCTCGACGAGTGCGGACCAGTCTCCGCCAACCTCGTCACTGCGCAGCACTCGACGACGGCTTCCTCAAGCCAGTCTGTCAGCCGCCAGTCCAAGTACTCGACAGCGTCAAACCGTGGACACAATCCCCAGCCTTGCTGCGTCCACCAACAGCTCCACGACGAGCCTTCTCAACATGTCGGACCGCCACGGCCGCAAAAAGGGGCTTGCCAACAGCAACGGCAACGGCAGCGGCAGCGGCAGAAAGGGTGGTGGTGCGTGTCAGCCTTCCAACCTTCACACCAGCTTGTCGCAGGTTAGCATGGGCAGCCTTGCAAGTAGTGCTGCGACTGCGTCTCTCCCTGCGTCGGGCCATCGGCCAACCTCATCCCATGGCCGGTCCCTCGGCGACAATCATCAGGTGCCAACGACGCCAGCGACGCCCCGCTACCCACCACCAAGACGGTCACCGACACCTTTGCGCGGTGGGCGGACCCATCACCGCATTGCCACGATCAAGTCGGCTGTGCTGATTTACTTTACACTGCTCGGCCTGTCGCCCATTCTCAAGTCGCTTACACGATCAACATCCTCGGACAGCATCTGGGCCATGTCTTTTTGGCTGCTGGCCATCAACATCTTCTTCTTCGACTACTCGGGCGTCTGGGTCGGCGCCCACAAGTTCCCCGTGGCCTCGCTGTCCACCAACGCCGCCCTCATGGCGTCCACTGTGCTCGCCAGCCGCCTACCCTCCACCGGCCAGGTGTTCTCGCTCACTCTGTTTAGCATCGAGGTCTTTGGCCTCTTCCCCGTGTTCCGGCGTTATGCGCGCCACCGCAGCTGGCAGTACCACGTCGGCCTCACGGTTCTGCTCGTTCTTGGTGCCGGCGCCGGCGTCGGCATCATCCTGACCGAGCCCAGCGAGGGCCTCCCCTGGCCCGGCGCCACGGCCGGCATGGTCGTCGCCTGTCTGCTGTCGGCCGTTGCCATGGGTGGCTGCAGCTGGTGGCTCATTGGGCTGCAAAAATACAAAAACGAAATCTACGGGCCATGGACCCTGCACGGCCAGTCATTATTAGCCGCCGGCACTGGAATGACATGTAAAAGTGACGGGCGACGGGGTGGCAGGCGACAGGCCGGAGGGCGGCATCCAAAGGTCTGGCTGGGCCTTGGCCAGGTTCCTTAGCGTCATCATAGCCTCTCTCTTCTTGATTGTATTTTTTGTCAATTACATAATTATCCAAGCATTGCATGTTGCTGTTTATTTTTTTTGGCCTTTATCAATTATAAGAAAGAAAGCACGTAGATGATAATGACAGGGTGAATCAGGAGTACTCCGTACAGCGACATCAGATCAAGCAGAACTCGGGCCATTTGAGCTACAGACTCCTGGCTGCAAAATTAAAAAAAAAAAATTGACACAGCATGGCAATACACGATGCTGTCGTCCGCGACTGTGGCAAACCAATTGCACCGCAATTAATAGTTAGTACATTGCAATGTCGAGCAGAAAAGCGTGTTAGCATCCCAAATTGGCAACACCGCTGAAAGCTCCCCCCGCCAAACTGCTTGCGAAACAAGAAGGAACGATCGTTGCTGGGGCAACTATGGCTTTTGTATAGTGGGGCAACTGCCCGATGCCCGCCACAGTGCTCCACACACTTTACGATTACGCAGTGAAGCCCAATCGTGCCTTGCCAATGTTGTGCCTGGAGCCGCTCCTACCTGTCCTGGTGCTGAGCCTATTTATCGTTCCTGCCTCTTTCTGTACCCCATAGCGACGCGAGCCTTCTCCGCTACACATTGTACACAACACCGTCGGGAGAGAAACGAAACCTCGACAAAAACAACTCCACGCGGCATTCTTTTCTGTTTCTCTGTCTGCATCCACCTTTCTTGTTGGGCCTGTCTTGTTTGGAGCCCAACGCTGCATTCTTTTCGATAGTGCTCGCCCACTTCAGCGACGAAAGAAGTGCCTGAAAAGAAAAGAAACAACGTCTCTTTTCGGTGCTTTTTTCTTTATTTTCTTTTGCTTTCCTCGCATCTTCAATTTCCCCATCAGCATCTTCTTCTTTGATCTCTCTCTCGACTTTGTCGACCTCTCCTGCTCCCAGCCCCCTACAGTCGTCCATTCTCTCTCTTTTTCTCGACAATTCCATCTCCTCTCCTCTTTTCCTCTCCATTGACATCCTCGACATTTTCACAATGGCCAGCTTCATGGCCAGTCTCATGGACAGGGCCAGTGTGGCCATGTCTCGTCCCGAGACACCAACCAAGAACAACTTCTTGACGCCCACTAGCACGCCGCAGGGCAGCCCCAGCAAGAAGACGCTGCCTCCCGGCGCGTACGAGGTGGGCACAGCACAGGACGGCAGCATGCTCGGTGCCAGCACAACCACAGCCGGCAACGGCCCAAAGCAGAGCAATATCATCGTGCCCATCCCCAGCCTGTTTGACAATGCCGTGCGTCTCGGCCGCCCTCCGACGTCGGGTAACGGCGCCGCCACGGCCGCCAGCACAAACAGCAGCCAGCCCCTCGCACCCTCCAAGGGCAACCACCAGCAGCAGCAGCCGCAGCAGCAGGTCCTCGAAGACCCCTTTGCTGTGGACGATAGCGTGGCCCACAAGAAGGTGGCCGTCTCTTCGCCTGTTGACAACCACAACAAGGAGAACAAGGCAGCGGGCAAGGATAACGAGACACATGCGTTGGCTGCCTCGCAGCAGCAGTCGGCAACGGCACACTCCGCAGCAGGTGACCTCAAGGGCAAGGAGAACACGGCGCCCATGCAGCCACCGACTCGTCTGCCAGTGCCCGCCGATTCTCATAGCCACGCAGCCGTGTCGCGGCACGAGCTCTACCAGCAGCCGGCGCGCGAGCGGCCCACAACCGCCAACGCCAAGAAGTTCAACACTTCGCGCGGCCTGACGCCCGAAGAGCTCGAGATCCTCAAGCGGCCCAATGTGCGCCGTCTCGTCAACGTGACGCAACTGTACTTTCTCGACTACTACTTTGACCTGTTGACGTATGTTGGCTCCCGGCAGAACCGTCTGAATGCGTTTCACGCCGAGATCCCCGCACCGCCCGTGACCGACGAAGCGACCTACGACAAGATGTGGCACAAATACACGGGCCGCGAGCGAGCCAATCTGCGGAAGCGGCGTGTGCGTCTCCGGCAGGGCGACTTCCAGATCCTGACGCAGGTCGGCCAGGGCGGCTACGGCCAGGTCTTCTTGGCCCAGAAGAAGGACACGCGCGAGGTCTGCGCACTCAAAGTGATGAGCAAGAAGCTGCTTTTCAAGCTCGACGAAGTCCGCCACGTGCTGACAGAGCGTGACATTCTGACAACGGCGAAGAGCGAGTGGCTGGTGCGCCTCCTCTACTCGTTCCAGGACGACGCCAGCATCTACCTGGCGATGGAGTACGTTCCCGGTGGTGACTTCCGGACCCTGCTTAACAACACGGGTGTCCTGTCCAACCGCCACGCGCGCTTCTACATTGCCGAGATGTTCTGCGCCGTGGACGCCCTTCACCAGCTTGGCTACATCCACCGCGACCTAAAGCCCGAGAACTTTTTGGTGGATTCGACCGGCCACGTGAAGCTTACCGACTTTGGTCTGGCAGCCGGCTTCTTGGCGCCTGCTAAGATCGAGTCGATGCGCGTGCGGCTGGAGCAGGCCTCGGAGACGTCGGTGCCGTTGGCAAGCCCATGGAGCAGCGCACGATTGCCGAGCGTCGCGAGGTTACCGGACGATGCGTGATAAGGACACGAACTACGCAAAGAGCATCGTCGGCTCGCCCGACTACATGGCGCCCGAGGTGCTGCGCGGAGAGGAGTACGATTTCACGGTTGACTACTGGAGCTTGGGTTGCATGCTGTTCGAGGCCCTGACGGGCTTCCCGCCGTTTGCTGGTGCGACACCCGACGAGACGTGGCGCAACCTAAAGCACTGGCGCGAGGTGCTCAAACGGCCTGTGTGGGAGGACCCCAACTACTTCTTGAGCAACCGGACGTGGAACTTTATCACGACGTGCATCAACTCGCGGTCCAAGCGGTTCTCGCGCATTGACGACATTTACCAGCACCAGTACTTTGCCGAGGTCGAGTGGGAGACACTGCGGGCCAGCAAGGCACCATTCGTGCCGGAGCTTGACTCGGAGACAGATGCAGGCTACTTTGACGACTTTACCAACGAGGCCGACATGGCCAAGTACAAGGAGGTGCACGACAAGCAGACAGCGCTGGAGACGATGGCAGACCGTGACGAAGCCATGGGCAAGGGCTCTTTGTTGGTTTCACGTTCCGCCACCGTAAGACAGGTCCGGCCAATGGCGAGGATGGCGAGAAGGCTGGCGGTATCGGCGGCGGCGGCGGCAGCAGCAGCCCCCGCAAGCCGCTGACAAACGAAACATTTGGCGTGCCGCTGGATACGGGCGCCCCCGAGACCTATGGTACGATGTTGTAGGAGCAGCACACATCCAAGACAAGCAGCGGGCTAAACGACGGCGCGCTCGCCAACCAGCTGAACCACGGCCAGCCACAGCAGACGCTGCGCCGGCACCGTGGCCGCACAGACAAGCCTGAAACCCGCCACGGGCCTGCCTTCAATACCGTTGATCGAACGCAAGGCCATACCAACTTGTTTACACAGCATCGTGCCATTCAGCAGCACCGCTACATTCAGCATCATCACCAGCCTCAGCCCCACCCCCATCCCCAATTTCAGCCACGAGCCTATATACAAAACCAGCAGGTCCCGTCCCATCGACACCCGCAGCTTCAGCAGCAAGCCTATTTGCAAAAACTATCTACGGTCCGGCGACACTTCGTACGCTGCATCCCCAGGGCCGTTTCCGAATCACGTGGTCTACTACCCAGGCTATATGCAGCCAACTATGCAGCAACGCCAGGAACAGCTCCTGCTTCTGCAACAGCGGCAGTGGCAGAAGCAGTGGGAAAATTGTGTCTACAACCACAATCCGTGGGGCGTCAATGGTGACTGGTCTGCATTGGCCAAGGATGTACCCGATGGCAAGATGACTGGCAGCCCAAGAAAAGGCATTTGATGAATAGTGGCTCTGTTGCATCTCACTTTGAGGTACTCCTTTCATTTGTTTTATTCTCTTTCTTCCACACACTCTTTACACCAACCCCATTTTTCCACTGCCCTGTTTTCCCATCCACGCATCTTTGCTTTTGTTCTGTTGGTTTTGTTGGTTTCCTTTGGTTTCCTTGCCTTGTACGATGGAACTTTTGTTACTGTGTCTTTCCACCTTTGATGTCTGTATATTTTTGGCACTGCATGTTTTACCACCCCATTACTTGCGTAAACTCCTTTTATTGTTTCTCCACGAGTGGTGGTAATACGGAAGAGGGACGGCGGACGACGAATGAAGTACAAGGAAGCTTGGGGATGATGGGCTCATTCATGTTTTAGAAGCGTCTTTTCTTATCTTTAGTTGTTTCTTGTTTCTTGACTGCTGCTACGTCTGCGCCTGTGATGCTGCCCTTTGCATCGCACAAAACGATCAGCGTTGACCGGCTGCTCTCGGCTTGCGCCGTCATAGCAGAGGTGCGTGTGCGGTAGTAGAAAAGGTGTATAGAGAAAGAATATGAAGTCTGCATGTTTTATTTTTATTTTATAGTTTGCCATTCTCGTTCTGTGCTTCGGGATGATCGGGACCGATGACGAGGCTCCAGTGTTTGTCGGCCATCCTCGTTTCGCCGTTCCGCTGCCCTCGGCTCGCGATGCAACGTAAGAGCTGACTTTGTGTTGGACCTCCAGTAGCAAGACATTTCCGTCCAGAATGCCGCCTGGTACATCCGGTCCTGCAGATTGTGAAACAAAAGGCGGAGAACCACAACCAACAAGGCAAGTGGTGCACGGCACAGCTGCACTTCCCTGCTTGAAGCAAACGAGTCACTATTTGCACACCGCCCAACATACAACATGAAAAGCAATTACCTGATGTCTGCCTGCAAACTATGCTCATTGGCAGGTGAGCAAAAAGGAAAGTGATTTGCTGGCAGAAGCTTGACGAGCCTTTAAAGAAAAGCAGCGCATATTCACTCCAACAAGTCATGGAAGCGTAGTGCATAGATCCTGAGTCACTGACAGTTGTGAATACGTACTGGCCACATAGGATTATAGTTTACCAGACAACAATAGAAAGCAACTTGGGCGTATTACATCTGTCATCGGCCAGTTTGAGCGAGTGGTTTGGGCTGTTCATCTCCTCTCCTCGTCATCGATCAGCTAGCTTGTCAGTTGTGAATAGCTTCATGGCAGCCCATCTCAGAACAATATAAATAGCCCCCTCTCTGGCCCAGAATCTTTTACCATGTCTCTTTCTTTAACCATCCATCAATCGCACAGTCTTCTTGTTGAAGTAAACCGATTTTCTGCTTCAAGCGCGAGTTTTTCCCTCTCAAACAGCCCTCGCGACATTCCAACCTTGCAAACATGGTCAACCTGACACATTCGCCTACGGACGGAGAGGAGCAGTTTCCGGTGCGTAAAGAAGAAAAGGAAAAAGAAAAAGAAAAAGAACAGACCCATTTTACACCGCCTATAAAGAAAACTGAGACTAACGCGTTCTTCCTCTGAAAGTTTGACGATTTCGCGATCCCTAGGGAACCAACTAGCTTCTTCTTCCACGAAGATGCCACAACAGCCGTCATCGCCGCCCATGTCCGGCAGCACTCTTGTGGACAGCCCCATGGCCAGCCCCCGCCAGACCAACTACGTTCTCCACAGCGGCAGTCCCCCAGACGCGCAATCCCCCCCGACGAGGAAGTCCCCCAGGACGCGGTAGTCCCCCAGGGCGTGGCAGTCCCCAGGGCGCGGCAGTCCCCCAGGACGCGGCTTCTTTACGACCAGCAGCGTTCAGCCCGAGTCACCTGCCAGACCCAAGACAAGCAGCCCCACCGCCACCCGCCGGGTGTCCACCGCGACGACTTGTGGCAGCTCGTTAACTCGCCCGGCCACTGCAGGCGAGCAGTCCAAGACTTTCCAGGATGAGATAGCTGAGGCTGTGAGCGGTAGGGCCACAAAGAAGAGCAGCACTTTCCCAAGAAGGGCGAGGTTCACGCCAAGGTCGAGACCAAGACGGCACCCAAGAAATAGACCTCCGAGCAAAGCGTCCGAGCTGCAAAAGTCGCCTGGTTTGGTGCAGGAAGAGTCCATGGGGAAAGGTGGGAATACCAATGTGGCGTTTGTGTTTATTGGGCACTAGACAGTGTCAAGGGCTTTGAAAAGCGACATAATGCGATGATTCGCACTGGTTGACGATGACGGATTGCTTGATTTCTCGTCTCTTGAGCTTCCTTTCCTTCCATATCTTCTATTAAATTGAAATAAACTAAATGGATCAACAAACTGAGTGAACATTTCAGTGCCTCCCTTTTTTTTAAAAAAAAAGGAAATTTAAATCATACACACAAAAAAATTTATATAGAAAATTTTTTTCTTTTGTTTATATATAAAAAAATAACTACTGACAACGAACTCATACCAGCCTTTTCTTCGTACCTCTAGCAACCAACGCAAGGCTGGTTACACGTGCATATGGCCAACGTGTTGATTCATAAAAAATTACGCCTCGTTGGCGTATGCTGTTTCTGTCTGCACTCTCACGTTGTGCAAGCTGACGATGACGAATGGAGGTCCCGTGGCTTGCCCGGTCTTCTTGAACTGCCACTCGGACACTCCCCAATGCAACGGCCGGAGGATGCAGGCAGAAAGACAGAACTGGCTGACATGCTGGCCAGCCGCTTCATTCATCCTTTTACCCCCCTGCACCGTCACCATCCTCCGTCTTCCCCGATCTTGTGGCGCATGCCTTACGTATCCCCATCCTCTTTGTCAGAAGACCAAGTGCATCTCGAGGAACTTGTCTCCTTTTTCACTCCGTACAGTTTAGGGCTGTTATGTATCACATATTTTGGTCTCGAGCAGCTTGGATTCTCTCAAGTTTGATCTCACTGCTTGCCATCGTTGCTGCGCTCCCTCCTCATGACACGGCACTGCTGGATGCAGGGACGCGCGGCACCACTTGTGGTGTTGTTTTTTTTCTTTTTTTTCCTTTTTCTTCTTTCTGTCTTACATTGTTATTTCATGTTTCCTGGCTCTCTGCTGCATTTCTAGGCAACACACATCGCTTAACGGACGATTAAAGGTGATGTGAATCGTGCCGCTTGTCAGCAAATATGACGGTGTGCTGGAGGACAAATAAAATCCAGAACGAGAAGAGTTTCTGTTAAAGCACAGCATGAACGGTTTATGCACTGTAACTACGGCATTTGGCACCTCTACGCTTTTCTTGGTCGTCTCCGGCGGAGGGACAGGGCTTGGAGGCTGGTTGTGGCGGAACGGGCAACTGGCTGGCACTCTCGGTCCCGGGTAAAGACGCCAACCATTGAGGACGAGCCTGCCTCCCGCTTTATGCATACCACACGCAACCTCTTGTAAATCCAGCCAGTCGGTTACATTGCGGAGGCAGAGACATGTATGTGGGAGGCACGTCTTCCTTGCCGAAAGAGGCTGGGTTCGGGCAGACAAACGGCCTTTGTTTCCTTGCTCAGTCCCTCCCCCCCAATCCTCAACTGTTTCAAGGCCCTGGGCACTTTGTTACGTTTGCAGGACGGAAAGGAAGGAGAATGATAGAGACTGCATGGCGTTGAAGAGAAAGGAAAAGTAGTCAGGGAAAAGCAAAGGTGTAAGCCAGCCCAGTATGATTATTTATTCGGGTGGCACAGGAACAAAGCGACAACAGCCACTTCCCACCGCCGGCAGTGTGCGATGCACGGCACCTCGCCTTGCACAGAGTGTGTTTGTCGGAGAAAATAAACGAGGCCCAGAAAACAAGCAAGTATACAATCAAAGCTACAAAAGGCGGGCAACACAAAATAAAAAAGGCTTGACCAAGTATATTAGTGACCCCGGAACCCGGCCTTCCAGCCTGCGCACATCCTTTTGGACAGCCCTCTTGATATACAACCCCTCCCGCTTGCACTCTGCGACTGACGTCTATATCCCAAATATATAAAAGACATCAGCTTCTCCTTTCTCTTTTGTCCTGTCGTTCAGACTTTGCAGAAAACAGTTGCTCCAATAAATATATACACCAACGGTCACAGCTCAGCATCGGCCTCTTGTCAACGCAACCGCAGATCATCTACCACAAAGAAGCTTCTTTCATCCGTACAAGAAGACATGAAAAGTTTCACATTGCCTGCCGCCATGGCCGCCGTCGCCATGCCGGCGCTCGTGGCCGCACAGCCTTTTTGGTCTGGCGCACCTTCCTGCGTTGTAAGTCGCTCCTGCCCCCACAGCCTACCCCTGCAAAAACCTTATTTTCACTACAGCATCTAACTCTGCTCTTTTAGAAATCCTGCATCTCCTCTGCCTACGCGGCATCGGCGTTTCCGTCGGCCACGGCCTTTTGCGCTGGGTCGGGTGGCCCGCCCATTGCCAGCTGCTTGAGCGCCAGCTGCGGCTCGTCCACCCCGGCGGTCGTCTCGTCCTACTCGTCCCTCTCCTCGTCCCTCTGCAGCCGCTATTCGTCCTGTGTCTCGGCTGGCAGCACGGGTGTCCTGACCGTGACGGCCACAGCAGGCACCGGCGCCTTTGGGGGTGGTCCGTTTGGTGGTAGCGGCCCCTTTGGCGGGCCGTTTGCCACGGGCTCGCACTCCCACTGGCCCTCCGATGGCGCGACGACCACGTTTACCGTCACAGGATGCCCCTGGGCGACGGGCGGCTGGTTTGGGAACGGTGGTGGCAACGGCAACGGCAACGGCAACGGCGATGGCTGGGGCGGCAGCGGCTGGGGCGGTGGTGGGCTCTGGGGTGGCGGTGGCTTCTGGGGCAGCTCGCAGACCGGCTGGGCCTACCGCACGGCGACAACGACGGTGACGACGACATTTACGAGCGCGGGCAATCTGGTGACGGCGACGGGCATCGCAAACGGTCGAAGAAGCGGCGTCGGGCGGGTTGACTAGCACAACAACGTTCTTCAATGCGGAGGTAACAGGCACTACTGGAAGCGGGAGCACATCGAGCGGCTCGGGTCCTGCACGGGCTCTGTCGCTTGGCGGTGGCGGTGTTGGCAGCAGGGACGGTCTGGCTACGGTCAAGATCATGGGCCTGGCGCTGGGGACGCTGATGGTCGTCGTCGGGATGCTGTAGGCGGGCGACAAAGGTCGTGCACAGAGCCACGTCGTGTTTAACCGTTTGCTCTCATTCCTTTGCCACCCTGGTTTCGTTGCTTCACTTGGGCGTTGTCTACTGAACTCTTCTGTCTTGTGTATTCACTTCTGTTATATTTGCTTCTGGAAATACACAAGGATGCAAACGGCCTCTTGCCTCTGTTACATACATGGTCATTGAATTTGATTGCTTGTTTTGGCGCAAAACGCAGACACTGGTATCTTCCTTCTTCTGCTCAGTATTGTTCAGGTAACAAACACCTCATGAGCACCAAACATACCCTCGCTCATCTCAAACTACTATCAGTTGGCGGCTTCAACTTATTACTCACGCACCCGATAACAACAGCCTCTAGATCGTTCGCGCCGTTCGCTTCGTCTGTGCTCATCTGCTGGGACAGGCTCGCTGCACTCCACACCCACTTGCGGTACACGGCCGTCTCGGCAGCGTCCATAGGCCACGAGGCATACACGCGCAGTTCTGGAGGGCTCGGGCGTGCCATCGGACTATCAGTGTTGCGGGCATTCTCCGTGTCCTGGGCGTTGTTGCCGTCGTCATCGTCGTCGTCGTCGTCGTCAGTCTTGCCAGCTTGAGCGTCTGCCAGCTCCTCGCTTTCATCGACATAATTGTCCCTGTCGTTTTCGATGGCAGCACCGGATCGCGGCCCTCGGTCAGAGCCACCAGCGTGTCCAGCGCCGTCACAGTCGAGTGCGGCACAAGACTAAACCGCACACGTGCAAACGCATTGTTCTTTTGCGAGATCTCCATGCCGTCGACAGACGTTGACCAGGCGGCGCCCATGCCGGACCGGTTCTCCCACTGGCGCACCAGCTTGCGGGCGTGCGCCGCCAGGACATGGCTGGTGGCCTTGCTGAGGTAGTTGAGCACGTCACGCAGGGTGCCGTAGTTGTCTGCAGGCGGGAACACGTCAACGAGCGGGTTTTTGGGCGGCGGCGGACCCGGCGGTGCCAGTGGCGTGAGGACAGGCACCGACGACGACGACGACGTCGGCGGCGGCAGCAGCTGGACCAGGTACTGTGCCTTGAGCGGCGCCACCATTGTCCGGCAGCGGACCAGGATACGAACCTGGTCGTTGATGCTGAACTCAAACGAGAACTCGCGCGGGCCAGGAACGCGTTGCAAAGGCTTTCGGATGCCGATGGCGCGTGATGCTGTTGCTGCTGCTGCTGCTGCTGCTGCTGCTGGGGTTGTGGTCTTGCCGCCGAGGTGGGCGGAATGCTCATGGAAAGAGGCCGCTCATAGAGCGTAAAGCGCGAGCCCTCGAGGCCAACGCCGTGCAGAATGCCACACACATCAGACAGGTAGCCGGCAATGTGCTCGATGGCTTTTCATATTTGAGGTTGGCCACAATGGGCGCAGCATGTAGTAGGTCGGCGGTGGTGGCATGGCGTCGCTGGGAGGAGGCGGAGCCGAGCGTTGGCGGTAGTGGTCACGGTGCCCGTGGGCAAGGAAGATCTGCAGGGACGTGACAAGGGCGGCAGCCATGTCGCTCAGCTGGGGATCGTGTGTCGCCTCAGCCGCCCGCTTGGCTTTCTCTCCCGCAGACACATGCGCAGAGGGCCGGTGGTAGAGCGACTCGATGGTGATGATGCCCTCAGTGTCCGCACCAACGGGGAACACAATCGCGTCGTCGTGGAACGCAACGCCGTGCGAAATCATAGTGCGTGCCTCACGGCCCAGCTCTCGCCACAGCTCCTTGGCGTGGACCGTGTTGCGCGCTTCGAGCAGCCGCGCCTCGAGCGATGCTGAGTCGGAGAGCCGTGTGACCAGCGGCGAGCGTCAACAACCTCTTTTCCCGCTTCCGGGAGGGTCTTTTCTCAGGGTGAGGAACCGCGGACGGCGCGCCCAGGGCGCTCAGGTCCAGTGCCACCTGCCCATTCTTGACGCGCTGCAGCGGCGCAAACTAAGCGCCTGCAGGTCCGGTGCTGCCTCGGAGAAGCCAAACTTGACGCGCAGCACGCGGCGGTGGCCCGGCATCCGCGACAGGGTCCAGCCCTTGTCGCGCACCGCTAGCACCTCGCCCAATATCGCTCCTCGCGCCGCATTCTCGCCACGCAGCCGCTTGCGGCCCACCTTGAGGGCCTCGCATGCACGGTCCATTGCCAGCAGCTGCCAGCCAACGCACTCGAGCTTGTGCTCAATCAGCCGCTGCGCATTGAAGCGCGTTGTCCTCGTCGAGCGGCCGGTACACCCGTGGCCGACACTCCGCCAAACGCCACCTCCCCCCGCGAACCCGCCTCCTGCCTGGCTCTGTATCGCGCGCGCGGCCTGGGCGGCATTAGCGATGCGGCCGGCGCTCAGCGTGCCAATGCCGGCTTTGTCGCGGGACAATGGGCGAGAGGGTCTGGAGGGCTTGTGTTGGACGGTCTTTGGACAGGAGGAGGGAGACAAAGTCGACGGCAATGAGGCCGCTCTGCACGGCGGCTCTGGAGGAGTGTTAGCATGTGCTCTTGCCCTTAATGCCGCCCTTCCAGCAGCCCTCGACGTACTCTAAGCTCATGAGAATCTCGTCGCGCTTGGCAATCATCTCCTGCAGCCCGTGTGGCCGGTCGTGTGACGTGTCGCGCTTGGCGCCCGTCGAGGCACCGCTCTGGCAACTCCCTTTTTCTTCCTTTTCTCTGCAGATTCCTCCTCGCCCTTTTCCTTTTCAACCTGTGCGCGCAGTGTGTCCTCGTTCAGATCGCGGAAATCAATGCCCTGGAATTTGAGGCGCTGCACAAACTCGCCAATGTTGGCCGGCTGCTTGGACGGCAGGGGCCATGGCCGGAACACGGCATCGCGTTTGCCGAACAGTTGTCGAGGCGGTGGAGGAGGGCCGAGAGGAGCGACTTGTGGCTGCTGCTGTGCTTGTTGTTGGGAGGTTGGCGGTGGTGGAGGTCCTAAGCCGGCAGCGCGATTCGGCGTGGAGGTTGCTGCACCAGAACCAGCTCCAATGCCGGGACGCGCAATCGGACGAGCTCTGTTGTCGGCCATTGCATGCAGAAGCTGTGCGCGCTCACAGTTCGGCGCGTAGTCGTGCCCCGAGAACGGTGGGGAGGAGCTGCAGAGGTTCGTGATGTCGAGAAATCGTGAAACTACATATCTCGTACAGTACAAATGCCAAATGAGGCTGGGGCTGGTGGGGCGCACAGTGCATAGTGCTAAATCGTGAGCTAACCACTGTGGACCTGCCACTGTGCAGCTCACTTACAGCAACGCACTAGCCAATGACATGCCACAAAGCAAAAGCTGCACAGGAACGAGTGCGACCTCGTCCCAACGTCCAAAGACGGACAGTAGCGACAATGGCAGAGAACAGACACAGAATGTAAAAGAAAGGGAGAGGCATCTAGACTTATATTGCCAAGACCTGCGCAGACGAGTGGCTTCCTGAATGGCGGCTGTAGTGATCAGCTTGTTGTTTCACAGACGCCAGCACTTTGCTTTGTGTGAGGTGAGCTACGAGATAGAAGACAATTGCTTTCCCCTTGGAGGGAAGCGAAATTTGAGCCGGAAATGAGAAATAATGTCTCTTGGAGAGAATGGCAGTAAACAACGCATAGGAGCGAGGCCGGAGGAGGCTTTTTTTGCGCGGTAGTTTTCGTGTGCCATTTTTCTTATCAAAAGATTTCTGGCCAGTGGTTGTCGCGTCTTTTACTGCTAGCTGGATTATATCTCCCGCTTTTAGGCCCTTTTTCTTTCTTTAGATGCTTGTTGCAGCTCTTCTTGCCTCTCACTTTCTCACATCGTTTTTTATTTTCTCATCCTTCACACGTTTTATTTCACGCGTGCAACCGGCCCGTTTCTAGCCCCTCCACTTGAACAAATCAAAAGGCATACAATGTTCTACGCCGGGTGCTGTGTAAATTATTTTGTGCGGCGTATATTTGTATATATTCAGATCCTGGACCACTGTCGTTGGAGATCTGCCAATCTACTCAGTGTCTCTGCCTTAGTTGTCCTTACTCAGACACTGATCAAGCGACTGCCTGAACGGGAAACCAGCACCCTGTGGCTCGTCGCTTACAAGAAAAGCACGCATATTACGCATTGGGGATAATCTCTCACATTCCAGTCCTGCCTTTCTTCCACGCTTTTCCCCCGTCACTTCACCGCAGCCGGCCCTCCCCGACAAGAGAAAAAAAAAAGAGAACTCTGTGCACTCCAGGAAGTCGCGACGCCCATTTCAGCGACACTTTCCCCTCGCGGCCTGTAAGAGGGCCGTAGTTTCCTCTTTTTGTGCCCTCCTCCCCTGCGTGATTTTCGGTCTTACCCCACTGCAGCCCATCTCCCCACCATCTCCTTCCTGTAGACCACCTGGAGCACTGTAAAAGGCCCCAATCCACAGGCCCGTCGTCGCCGCACGCTGCCACACTTGCCCCTAAACAGACAGACTGCAGCTGATAAGATAAGAGCTCTTCCTCTTGTTGCTCTTTGTCTCCATGGCTTTTCTGCTCACTCCCCTGCTCTTTTTTTGCGGCTGCTCTCGTATGCACGCTCGCTGGTTCGCCCACCTCGACGTCACTTTTCATTTCACACCATCCGACGCCCCTTCCTTCACTTTGTGACGTGCGTCCTCCATCGTACCTTCCTCCTTTACGGAGTGATACTATTCTCCTTCTTGCCTCTGATTATATCGCCCACGTCGTAAGACAATACCGTGTGCTCTCAACCCCCTTTCTCTTTCCCCATTTGACTCTTTTGTTGTTCCTTCCTTTTTTGCTGGTGTGCTTCGACAGCTGCCGGTGGTGCTTTCCCACACCGCACGCAACCGCCTTTTCTCCCAAAGCATCTCCAAACCTCGACTTCTTTTCCTCTATTCATCCTCCTTTTTCTTAACCGCACCCCTTTCGACGACAATACCCCCCTCCACCCATAAACAATGGCCACCATGTCCCGGTGACCAACAAGAGCGACGAAGCATGTGCATTTGCACCTTCTGCTGGGGACCCTGCGGCTGCTCCCGCTGCTGCTGCTGCCACCGATGGCAGTGTGGCCCGCAAGAAGAAGATTGCCATCATGACGTCCGGCGGCGATTCCCCTGGCATGAACGGCGTCGTGCGTGCCTGTGTGCGCATGGCCATCCACCTGGGCTGCGATGCGTTCTGCGTCTACGAGGGCTACGAGGGCCTGGTGCGCGGCGGCGACTATATTCGCCAGATGGAGTGGCACGATGTGCGCGGCTGGCTGTCCGAGGGCGGCACGCTGATTGGCACCGCCCGCTGCATGGAGTTTTACGAGCGCCCCGGCCGCATGAAGGCCGCCAAGAACATGATCCTCAACGGCATCGACGCCCTTATCATCTGCGGCGGTGACGGTTCGCTGACGGGCGCCGACCGCTTCCGCGCCGAGTGGCCCTCGCTGCTGAAGGAGCTCGTCGAGACCAACCAGCTGACGGCGGACCAGGTATCGCCCTATGCCCACCTCAACATTGTCGGCCTTGTGGGCTCCATCGACAACGATCTCTCGGGCACAGACGCCACCATTGGCTGCTACTCGGCGCTTGCCCGCATTTGCGAGATGGTCGACTACATTGAGGCCACCGCCTCGTCACACTCGCGCGCCTTTGTTATCGAGGTCATGGGCCGCCACTGTGGCTGGCTGGCACTCATGGCCGGCGTAGCCACTGGTGCCGATTTTATTTTTATTCCAGAGAAGCCCCGTGAGGACAGCTGGCGGGAGGAGATGTGCGCTGTTATTCAGAGAGTAAGTACCCTTGCTTCCACGTCGTGTAGAAATGTAAAACGCGTCTTTTTGTTCTTTTCTTCTTCTTTCTTACATTTCACTAACCTCGACCAGCACCGTACGCTGGGCAAGCGCAAGACAATCGTGATTGTTGCAGAGGGTGCACACGACCGCTACGGCAACCACATCTCGCCCGAGATGATCCACAAGCTCCTGGCCGACAAGAACGGTCTGGCACTGGACACGCGCATCACGACCCTCGGACACGTTCAGCGTGGCGGTACTGCCGTTGCCTACGACCGAATGCTTTCGACCCTGCAGGGTGTCGAGGCCGTGCGGGCCGTGATTGAAGCGACGCCGGAGACCGAGACTTGCTTCATCGCTATTACCGAGAACAAGATTGTGCGGAAGCCCTTGATGGAGGCTGTCCAGGCTACCAAGTCCGTCGCCAAGGCCATCGAGGCGCACGACTTTGACCTTGCCATGAGCCTGCGTGATACCGAGTTTTCGGACCAGTACCGCTCCTACATGATGACGACGACCGTGCAGCTCGACAAGAAGCAGCTCTCCAACGAGAAGAGAATGAGGATCGGCTTCATCAACGTCGGCGCCCCCGCCGGTGGTATGAACGCTGCTATCCGGGCCGGTGTGGCTTACTGCCTGTCCCGTGGCCATGAGCCGCTTGCAATCCATAATGGGTTTGCTGGCTTCTCCCGGCACCACGGTGATGAGCCCTTGGGCGCTGTGCGGCCCTTTGACTGGCTCGAGGTCGACGGCTGGGCCAGCAAGGGTGGCTCCGAGATTGGCACGAACCGCGAGTTGCCTGGCGAGTCGGGCATGGAGGACATTGCCAACCTCATCGAGCAGTACCGCTTCGATGGCCTGTTCCTGATCGGCGGCTTTGAGGCTTTCCACGCCGTGTCGCAGCTGCGCAAGGCCCGTGACCAGTATCCGTCGCTGTGCATCCCCATGGCACTGCTTCCGGCAACCGTGTCGAACAACGTCCCCGGCACCGAGTACTCTCTTGGCTCCGACACGTGCCTGAACGAGCTTGTCAGCTACTGCGACAAGATCAAGCAATCTGCGTCTGCCACCCGCCGCCGCGTGTTTGTTATCGAGACTCAGGGCGGTAAGTGCGGCTACATCGCTACGGTGGCCGGTCTGGGTGTTGGTGCCAGCGCTGTCTACACCCCCGAGGAGGGCGTCAGCCTCGACATGCTGGCGGCGGACGTGCGGCACCTTAAGGAGGTGTTTGCTCACGACAAGGGCCAGTCTCGTGCCGGCCGTCTGATCTTGATCAACGAGAAGTCGAGCCGCGTCTACAACGCCAAGCTCATTGCTGACATCATTCGCGAGGAGGCCCACAACCGCTTCGAGTCTCGCGACAGCATCCCGGGCCACGTCCAGCAGGGTGGTGTGCCGTCGGCCATGGACCGGTGCCGTGCAACTCGGCTGGCAATCAAGTGCATCGAGCACCTCGAGATGTTTGGCTGCAATGCGCACAACCGTGTCAAGAAGGACCCGCTGAGTGCTGCTGTTATTGGCATCAAAGGCGCCAGCGTCGTGTTCTCGCCCATGGAGACACTCGAGGCGAACGAGACGGATTGGCCAAACCGGCGCCAAAAGGCCTCGTACTGGTATGACATGAAGGAAGTCGTCGACGTGCTTGGTGGCCGGCCGTCGCATCATTCTCCCGAGAAGAGCTTGACGGGCCTTGCGGCCAAGGACGCCAAGCGTGGTATCCTCGAGGGTGAGCGCGAGGCCTAGAGACTGGCGAACGACCTAATCTAATAATGTTTCCAACGGTACGAACGGCATTGGTGTTTTTCAAGGAACGGGACTGGCATAGCAGAGCAGGGGCTCTACGGCACGGGTAATGGAGAATGGGCGTTCGCCTACAATGTGGCTGGACATATATGGTTATCTATTGTGTGTGCATCTAAGCATGTATTCACATGTTGTTGTTTTTCTTTTTCGATTTTCACAGCTTTCGTTTCGCTTGCATTTTTCTTTTCCACTTCATTGATATCTCCACCCTTCTTTTATGTCTCGTTTATTTGACGTTAGAAGGTCGTATATGGCTGTGTGTTGTTGATTTTTTTGTTCCCTATCCTTGTTTTCACAAATGCCCCTCCCTCCCCCCTCCCCCTGTTTTTTTTTCGTTTTCTCTTCCCAGTATAATTAGACGCAGACAAACATGTATCATGTATTACGTTGACGGTTGAGAGTCGAGAGTTGAGCCGCCATGTAAACAAACTTAGCTCGATACGTCTTACGTACGTCTCCCATGTTCTGAGAATAGGCTGTAGCGAAAATGACAATAAAAACTAAAATATAAAATTAAGCTCGATGGTTGGAGCACAAACGGCGTATTCCCTAGATACAAGTAGATTTGCAGAATGTGGTCTATCCCGTACGGAGACATCGTTTGTTGAGCATTCAAGAAGAGAGACGGGCAATTGAGCTCGGTCTCTCCTCGAAAGTGTCCGAGTGCCCAGGGCACTGCCCCGTTTGTAGGCCACTCTTTTGCGATGTGCCCTTTCGAGTACAGCTACGAGTACGAGTACGAAAGTGGCGTGCTGTTCAAACAGAAAGACTCCTTTCCAGTCTTTGAGACCAATCTACATACGGAGTACTCCGCACGGCATATCTTCATGATCGAGAATGGGACGTTTTACGGGCGCACTAATCTGACCAGAGACGGGATAAAGTAACATCATACGTACAGAGACTGCGTAGTGAAAAGAAAATGCTGCTGCCTCGTCAATATCTAGTCACAACTTGTTGGTTGATTTTTAGGCAAAGCCGTCCTTTTGTGTGCATCCCCGGGAACGGGAAACTTGATGAACCCGAGACGCTGGGTCAGGGGGGTGGTGTACTCCATTCCAAGAGGAAAAACGAAAGAGAGGGGACGTGGGAAAAAAAGGAAAAGAAAAAAGAATAAGCTGGGCAGGCGTCTCTAGCTTCTGGGCACTCTCCGTTTTGCTTTTTTTTTTTCATTCATGACTATGCAGCGCATACTGAGTGAATGTCTCCAGGCCTGGGCAGGTTGTCTGGGGGTTTGTTAACGATGAATACGTCGTATTTGTTCATAGCGTCAAAAAGGAGAGGAAAAAAAAGCCCGTCGATAGTTCCAGGAACGCGCCTATATTTGACAGGGCTACAGGCCCCAATAGTACCCGAAGCTAGAAAGTATAGGCTCTGTAGCCCACTAAACCTCACAGACCAAATAAAACCTAGGAGACAAAAATTCAGGTCCTCCACAGAAAACGGAGTAAAAATGCCTAAATGCCCCCCGGAGACATTGCCTCTTTTTCTGATTGGTTTGCTCGTAAGATAACGCGCATTCGGGTTCGTATTCTGTTTCCTTCGAGCCAAGGTAAGCCAAGTTGGTCGGGTACAGATTCTTGCTTCTTGCCTTGCCTCCGTTTTGTGATATCTAGCCGTCGTGTTGACCCGTGGGTGTATCTTATGTTGATGGATTCTGGACAACAGAAATGCATGATCCTTTTGTCTTGCATAGCCTCTTTTGTTTTCCTCCTTTCCTCCTTTTCTGTCTTCCTCCTTTTGTCTCCGAGAGTCATCCACAAGAACAGGAGGAAACGGCAGCGATATTGGCCCGTTTCCGGCGGGCCAGACACCGGCGGACAAAAGAGGATGCCAGTTCCTGCACCCTACCTTGTATGCATTTACATGCCTCCTCGTCAGGGCAGACGGCGGAGGATAAAAAAAGAACAAGCGAGGCCGAGCCATACTCAAATAGCCTCGACATGGGTCCTTTTCACTATTTCTTACGACATTGTAAACGGGGACACCCGTCTATTGTAGCAAGTGAAACAGTGACAGGAAAAGAGGGAAGAGGGAGAGGGAAAGCGGAGGATCGCAGAGAGAGAGAGAGGAGCGTCCAGACCGGGAGGGATTTAAAGGGTCCGTGTCCGTAGGAAAGGAGTTGAAGGAGCCGAAAACCGTCTCTTGCTATTTGTTGAGAATACCCGTACGTTCTGGAGGTGGAGGACGGAATTCAGTCGCCAAAAGCGATTCCCGAAGCGTAAGAAGACGATGACAGTCCATGGTAGTACTCAGTAAAGAGCGCCATCCTCGTCCTGTGCAAAGAGAAAGGATCTGGACGAGCTCACCAGAAAGAAACAAAATGGTAGCTACATGGGAGCAGGCGCGCGCGAGACTGAAAAAGAAGAAGCGGGCCATAACCGAGAAATAAGTCATCCAGGATCCGAGCCCGAGATTGCTCTAGGTGCTTGGGTAAGAAAATGCGAGCCATGAGGAAACGGTGCGAGTCCCAAGAAAGGAGCTCGACTGCTGTATCTCCCGTCTGCGTAAAATAGAGAACCGGGCTAGAAGGCCTGCCAATGCTAGGGTCAGGCCAGGGCCAGACCTTGGATAGACGGGACGAGAGTCATGGCGGCGGGCTTGGTCGAAAAGGGACCTTGCTGTATTCGTCGTCTTTCGCGAGCTTGACAAGGCCCTAAAAAAGCGATAACGAGTGCATGTGCACATCGGACTCGAAGATACGTGTACTTCGATACATGTACATTTACGAAATAGAGGCCTAGAGGGCATGGATATGGACATGGGGCCCATGGCCATTGTCCTTAAGATCCAGCATGGGCAAAGCAAGCATGATGTGTTGGTGTCCTGCTTATGGCGTCAGACTATCAAAGTATCTTACAGAAAACGCACGCGGTGTGCGTCGTGATAGGTAGTTGTGCGATATGTTCCGTGAGAACGTGTCTCCCAGATGCAAGTACGGAGTACATAGATACTGACAACGAGGTTCTTGGCAGGGCTGACCTTGCTTGCTTTTGCTTTTCCTGCATCATAATGAGTCGGTTGGAAAAGGAGGTGCACGGTGGACTGTGAGCAAATACGACGTATTACCTGTAGCGAGAGTGGATGCATTCTCTGGCGGGAAGAAAGATGAATCGGTCGGCGTAACATTCGAGCGTTGATGACAACTGCGGGGGATTGAAAGAAGGGAAAGGGTTAATATGGCAACCTCACTCTGAGACCACCCTGCCAGCCAACCAGATGCGACAGAATGCGAGCAGAAGACAGTGCAAAATAGGGCAGGCGCAGGAGCATTGACAGGAGCACAGGAGTTGCGGAGAATGGAATTAAGCATTTCACGGGGTGAGATCTGTTGGTGATTTGCGGCGCTCATGAATTTGGCTTCTTTCTTCTCCAAATACGTGCATCCTTTGTTACCTTGCTTCGGCGACGGGCGGCTTAACTCCGCGTCTGGACGGGCGAAAAGGCCCTTGAGAAGACGTGTTAATCCGTCAAGAGACCGGTTCGTGACCGACGGGATGGAGGGTGAGAGGACAGAGAGGAGGGACATAACGCCCGAAAAAGCTATGCCCATATTCTGGCGTTATTTGTCTTGAAGTTTCTGTGGTCTACTGCCTCTCAGTCACACATCTTGCATGCACGATATTCACTGCTAAAAAGTCCACTGGTCTTTGCACGGCCGTTTTGTGATTGATGAAGGGGTGTACTGAGTAAAACGGAGGTTCACTTCCTCTTCGTACAGGCACAGTTCCTATATCTTTTATTCCGTCCCATGTGTGTGTCCAGATCGTGACTCCTCTTTTTTGATCTTTATCTCTTCTGAAAGGCTTCGATGACCTTCGCTCGGTAATATTTTTTTTCGATTCCAAAGCAATCGGTCAGGAAGCATAACGGTAATGTGCAAAGACAGGACGACAAAGTATTACTGCTGATTTCAAATACGGGACCGCGTTGTTCCTTACGCTTTCCCCACAGGCACAGGAGCCAGCCTTGTCGTGCTACGCTGAGCCGCTCCTCTGTATTCTTCTCTCGTCCGCCGGCGGACGGATATTGGCGCCAAATTCCGGCGTGCTTTTGTTTCTCCTGGTTCCCTTGTCTCATTCCTTGGTTTCTTTTGGATGTAAGATACTTGAATACAGCGTGAGGCGCTGTAAGACTTTGTAAGACTTACATGTCTTACAGACCGTTGCTTTCCTTTCCAGAATTGGAAGAAAAATAAATCCGAAAACGGAGAGCGAATTAGGAAATGGTAACTCAGACTGAACCATCGAGTGCTGACGCCACACAAACCCCCTGGTGATTTTCTTCCTTGCTTGCCTATTATGCTGACGCACGATCATCTGGTTTGCTTTCTTTTTCTTCTCTACCCTTTTCCTCTTGTAGCGTTCTAACACGGCATTGGCAGACTGCAACACCCGCCAGTCAGCCCTGGTTAGTCAGGCAGCCTGTGCTTTTGCTCCAACGTAGTCTGATGCGAGATGCGACGAAGGCTTGTAAAAGGAAGGAGCAGCTGTTTTCAATAATACTTGGCTAGCGTGGCGAAGTAAGAAGTGGTCGAATGTTATCGGGAAACAAACTGCGAATGCGAGCTATGGGTGCAGTCCTCGTGTGTTGCTTCTTGTCTGAGGATCCCCCCGTTATATTCATGGCAGGCACAGATGGGCAGTGCAGGGCAAGGCATGCCATCCTCCTTGTCAATTCTCGTTTGTTGGTTTTTTTTTTTTTTTGCCAAGTATCGCCTCATCACCCTCCACTGCCGAGAAGGCCAAGCATGTTATTTCTTTGTTACCAACCGTTGGATGTATGACCGTTAAGAGGCAAAAGGGCTCAATCTGTGAGGATAGGGCCGGCTCCCAACTCTTTCGTGCACCTATGCTGAACAAAGAAAGGTGTGCCGGTAAAAGTCAGCAATCGACTGTTCTGGCCCCAGGCGACGTCCACACCTTACAGACTTCAAAGCTGAGGAGGCGACGTTTGGCAGACATGATCATGACCATCTGCTCATGCCGGTACCATCAGTAGACAAAAGAAATTGTGCAAGAATCTCGATGACAGTGCTTGAATATAGGGTTTCAGATTTAATCCTCAAGCGTTCACGTCATTACCCTCCTCTAATAAAAATCAACCGACCAACCAACACCAATGTGAATGTAACACCTGAATCCAATGCTCAATGAAAGAAAAACGCCTCTAGAGTGTACAAGAACAAAAATGCCATCCGCTTTATCCTCTATCGTTGTGGTATTGGTATTTCCCAGCGAGCGCGAAAGGGTTGGGCAAAGACAGAAAAATCAGGAAATCAAAGTGAACCCATTAAACAATTCCTTTCGGTAAAAGCGCCGTCATCTCGTGACAAACTCCAAATCCAGTGTCCCCAGGTCCCCATGTACCCAGGTAGGCATTATCAATTGCCAGGTACTTTTCATGTCTTTTTTCTTTGCTTCTTTTTAGCCGGCTGGTTTACAGCGGTGACTACAGCATATTATCATCGTAGTCGCCGCCATAGATCATCGGGTCGCCCATGCCGAGCATCACGTCGGGCATGTCGGCGGACATGATATGTGGCTCCATTGCACCAAAGTTGGACTCCAGCAGGCCTTGGCGGAGCAGGTCCGCCGAGTATAACGTCGAGTTTGAGCCAAGCATGGGCATCGAGGCCGCTGCCATGGACGTAGGGATAGAGAGCGACAGTGGGACCTGCTTGAAGTTGTGCTGCTGTTGCTGCAGCATTTGCTGCCGCTGCTGCTGCTGCTGGCGTTGTCGCTGGCGTTGCTGGATCTGCTGCTGCTGGCGTTGCTGCTGCTGCTGCTGCTGAAGCTGCAGCTGCATGAGCTGTGATTGTGCTTGCGTCTGTTGCAGCGGGGTATTAGGGCTCATGTCCATGGTGCTGTCTGGGTCATCCAGTTCGTGTATTGCGTCGAGGGCAGGGTCGGCGAGGGCGCGACAAATCCATCGGACTGGTTGGAGCCCACATCAAAGTCGTTGAAGTTGAGGCTCTGTGGCGACATTGTCGTGCTGGCGCTGTTCACGCTGCTGCTGGGGCCGTTGCTGGGGCCAAAGACGCTCTTGCGGTAATCGTCCATGTCCGAGAGACCATCAAAGTCTTCCGAGGAGCTGGCACGTTCGTAGCGGCCGCTCAGGTTGAAGTCGATCGGGCCGGCGGCATTGCTCGCCATCATCGTCGTTGTAGGAAGGGAGCTCGACATTGTGATCGGGATGGCGTTCGCCGTGGTGGCGGCGGTCGTCGCCGCGTCCAAAGCCTTTGTCTGGGGTTGTTGTGTTGGCTCTGCCTGGACAGCAGCAGCAGCCGCCGCGGCAGCAGCAGTGACGGCCTGTTCCGCGTCGCGCTTCTTCTGGTGGTCATCGAGCTGCGAAGCAAGCTCGACGAGATCCTGCTCGTTCTCGGGAAGACGGACGAGCCCATGGGTAGGTCGGGGTCGTTGTTCGGGCGGATGCAGCCCAGCTTCGAGGCGATGCTATGGATGACGGGCTGGCCGCGTTCGTTAAGTTCGGGCTCGCCCAGGTCCCATGCATGGGCTGCCCGGACCATTGCGTAGAGCTTGTGCACGGTCGCGACCAGTGCAAATTGCGTGTTCTCCAAAACCTCTGCATATCTAATTTGGGGCACTTTAGTCAGCACGAGCCATCACCAAACGCCAATATACGGCTTGGCTATTTCGACGAGGATCCAACAACATATATCCCGATATTTGAAATCAAGGGATGATTTAACAAGGCTGCATGATGACTGGGGCAGGTGACGCGGAACATACCCCTTCGGCAGCTGCTTGTACTCGGTCTTTTTTGCGAGTACCAGCGGTGCAGACGAGGCCGTCGTCTTTGCATCGCTTACACGGAAACTCGCCATCACACTGTTTGCGTTAGCTGATTACCATTGGCGTGACGTGGGGTAATAGGGTCGATCCCTGGCAGTTGGTGGACTAATATGCCCCCTGATGCCTAGACATACCTTGGTCTTCTTCATACGACACCGCTCACATGCCTTCCAGACACGCTTGTGACGTCCATCGCCGTCGTGGTGAGGCGAGCCATGTGAGTGCGTGGCAGCAGTTGCTGCCGCCGCCGCTGCTGCTGCTACTGTTGCCGTGCTCGAGTGGTGAGAAGCCGTGTTCGCCGCATGGTGAGAATGTGAGTGTGACGATGTCGGGGTCGTGCCAGACCGCTTTGAGGCACGGTGGCTGTTGTGGTGATGCTGCTGGCCCGCCGTGCTGTGGGCATGGCTGCCCGTGGCATTGCTGCCGCTGCCGTTGCCGCTCTTGGCTGCTCGTGATGCAGCCGCGGTAGACGAGCCACCACTGGACGAGGGGGAGGAGGAAGACGAGCTCTTGCGAGAGATGGGCGGCTGCGTGAGCTTGTTCTGCTCGTCATACGGCGGAGTTGGTATGCCAGTCTCCATGGTTGTTGGGTTGTGCAGTGTTGGAGGTTGTTGGTTTCCGGTAGATCTCAGCAGTAAGTCATAGAAGGCGATGACAGAAATGAGGACAAAGATTGGGAGAATCAAATTGGGAGAATCAAGTGTTATTCAATGCAAGGTGGTTGTCCGTGAATAGATCAACGTAAATTACAGGTCGTGAGACGACAGGGTTGGCAAAATGCGTCGATGATGAACCACATGGGAAGATGTCAGAGAGGGGGTCTCAAAGGGGGCGTATGCGGTGAAGGGACGTGGAATATAAAACGTATTGTACAAGAAAGGTGAGAAGCCCCCCGTAGGAAGCGTTTGGGAGAAAAGAAAAGAAAAAGTGCGAAGCAAAAAACAAGAGGGGGGGTAGGGAGAAGAAGAGGGAGGAAGGAACGACGGGGTGGGAAAGGAAGCAATATAAAGAAAACAGTAAGAGCAACGCAAACAAAGCAAGCCAGCGAGCGAGGTAAGTGCGAACGACGTGAACCTCGCAGACTCTCGACCAGGCAAGACCCAACCCAGGTACCAGCAAGACGACGGTACGAGGTACTCGCACGGAGGTAAAGTCTAAGCGCCCCACGAAGGGCCTAAAATGGGCATTGGCGTCGTAGCTGTAGGGGGGAGGGGGGTGATGGCCCAAACACGATACCAGTGCAAACGGACAACTCCAATACGGTGCCAACCTTCACGCCCCCCTCGGGATCTCCACTATTTTAGCAGGTGCCCACTGTGATGGAATACTAAGACTGCAAAACGGCGAAATCGCGAAACGGCGCCCGGAACGGCAAAAGAAAAGAAGAAAAGAACGAGGGAAAGAACTGGCGAAAAATGTGAAAGTGAAGCCGCCGTTGACTAATTCACTGACGACAGGCTCGCAGAGCCCTTCGTTTGATTACTGCTTCCTCCCAATCATAGAAAAAAAAGGGATGACCCATTCTTTTACCTTTACCTTGGGATATCTCTTTTCCTTTCGCACTGCGTGTTAATAATGCACAAACAACCTTACGGGTTAGTCGCTGCTGTATACGCACGATGCTCTCTCAGGGCCTGCGTTTACTGTGACCGGGCTCCTCTCTTATGGAACGCTATTCCGCATAATGAATGGTTTGGTACTGGCACTTTGTGCGAGACAATGAGACAGAACTTGAAAAACTCGAAAAACTCAACAAGAGACAATGTGTGGATGACAAACGCTCCTGTGCTGTTCTGTCGGGTATTATGGTTTGACTATTATGGTTTGACCGTTGGGGAAGCATGGCAGTAATCAGCTGTCCGACCTAAAAGCAAACGGCACGAGTCGATTATGTGATACAGCAGCCACCCTCGGTGGGTGGCTTGTTTGATGAGGAAAACAGAGGAAAGCATAACTGGTCGAGTCATCGCCCGCCTGTCTTTTGGGATGCAAGCTCTCTATTTTTGACTGCTGACCGCTAGTCGTGCTCATCGAGCAAAGCCCCAGTCCTCGGTGCTTCTTTGTTTGCAATGGCTCCGTTTGTGGAAGAGGCTGGGGATCAGCATCGCATGTAAACAAGTGTAGCACTGCACACCATGCCATAAGAAGCGCAGCCGACACGCATACGGCAGTGTAAGAATATGACAGCAACACCATGCCGTATTTGCGTCTCTGCGTAATACGTGCAGTGCTTTGTTGCTGAGGAAATATTATGGGCATTGTCGCAACTTCGATCATGAACTTTCAACGCCCGGTCCCCTCAACAGCTAACTATGGAGGGAAGGACATAAGGACACAAAAAGATGTGTGGACCTACTATCCCATCTCTCTATTTAGATGTCAATGATTCAACCTCTCGGAGTTTATGATTTCTACGACGTTGTGAAAACAGAAGGCTTTAGAATTGCTACCCCCTCCGTATTTGTTCATGTGCTCGTCATTTCGAGATTCTAGGGTTTAAAAGGAGAAGGAGTCAGGGGGGCAAGAGAAACAGAGATGACCTCAACGACAAAAGGACGCACAAGGAGGCAAAAGACCTCCGTACGCCGGCCAGCCTGTAAACGGCTTGGGTTTGTTGTTGCAAACCCGCAGGAACAAGCAGGAACGGGGATTTAAACCCAGCCCGGACGGGCAGACAACTTGTCGGTCGGCGTGTTTTTTATGTCCGAAGCGCGAATTTTATGCAAAAATCGACAGGGCAGTGCTTGAAGATGGTTTGGCCGAATAAGACAAGGAGCGAGCGTTTCCCGTTCCAGACCCACCGTTGTTGTCCCTGGAAGAGGAACCTTTTCAGGCCAGTCCATTGGCAGACGGTGGGTATTTACCCCCTAAAAACCCACGTTTTTCAGGCGTTGGTAATAAGATAACTCACAACGAGATATTTAACCAACAAGAAAAGCAGAGAAGAAAAATACATGGGTGTTGTGATGACAGGCCAATGATACCAAAACAGGATGACTGATTCCATGTTTCCTCACTGAGAGCCATAATCTCAGTCCCCAAGCCTCACTTGTGTTACAACCTCTGACATGACATAAACGTGAAGAGAGACAAGTCCAGAGAAGATCGAGAAGAAAAAAAAACGGAGACTGAGGAAGATGTCCAGATGACTTCAAATGACTTGTACCCTAGGTATACAGTAAATAAACTAGAAAATGCAGCCCGAATCAGCATCACCGGTTTTTTTATGGAAAGCAATTCCGATATCCGATTCGTATCCCAGGGCCTTTTGTAGCTGTTGATGCGTGATGATCCTCTAGGCCCGGAACCAGGGACGACATGAAAGTGTAGACTAGGAAAACAGGAGAGTTCTTCGTCACTACTGCTCCCTCTGTTTTGACACTTTTGTATTGAGATCACGATGAGCGTAGAATCATGTCGCAAAAAAAAAAATGACATAGAAAAGGCTGGAAAAGAAAATGTTCCATGGACCTAGATAAGCAAAATGTTCTGTACCTCGTTGGAGATGTCTCTTGCATTTTTATTATATATATACATCTGAAAGACCGCCGCAATCACGATGCCTCTCCTGGCTACTTCAGCTGCCTGTCTAATAAACAGGGCTTCGAAAACGCACAATGAGTGATATGCCTACGTCACAATCAACCGTGATAGTCAGGAACCAGTCCGTTTAGAATCTCCAGAGCCGCGTTGAACTCGAAAGCGGCAGCCTCGTTCGTGATGATGCCTTGCTAGGCATACTCTGTAATTTTGCGGTGGCGGTCTCGTCCTTCGGAACTTTCCACGTCGAGGTCGACGGCTGGTGTTATGACAGCTATTTCACTCTCATTCTGAGTAAGCGGCCAACGTCTTAAGGACAGACAACTCCGTTTCACGGACGCCGAAGAGGCCCCGCCATTATAATCCCTTAATATAAGTCTCCGAGTGCTTATAGTGGGCTCCAGTGTCTTCGGGGGCTAAACCGGCCTGTAATTGGTCTACTTTCCTCTGTTCTGCGGCCCAAGGTAGGCCCGGGGAAGGAACAAAGACACTGAAGAAGGGGAGAAAAAAACTCGAAATACTCGCCAGTTCCCCATCTTATCACCGGCTTACTTGAACTCGCCCGCCCCCGATTTGTATTGTTAGAACATGCTTTGTTTTAGAAGTCTTTCTTTTTTCATTATCGGCGTACCTCGTCTCTGCCGTACTTGTATATGTATCGTACGTCGTATCACTTTATGTGCCATTCTGGTCTCGAGCTTCGCTCTTCCAATGACTTGCTGAGTTAGTCCTCCGTTATCACAACGCGCGTAAAACATGCGACAAAGCCAATCCGAGCCATGAATGCAACACTCTTCACAGTGATGCCCAGCGAGCCGCCCCCGGAAAGTGTGTCGTATCTTGCCAGGATCGGTAATCGCACGCGAAGATGGGGCAGAGACAAAGGGAAAGGACAGAGACACGGAAAACTATCAGAATCGTCGACGTGCACAAAGAGAATCCGCCGCCGTTGTCTCCTTCACATAAGCTTTCTCCCTTTCTCCCCAAGAACTCCTGGTGGAATATGTGTCCTGCTGCCAGCAGCGCTGCCATCAAAAGGTATGTAGAAAGGTAAGACCATGGCCTGTGAATCTACATGTGGTATCTCATCGTAACGGTGCATACACACCACCTTTAAAAAAAAGAATAAGAAAACAGTCGCAGATGGTCTCTAGCGTTATCCCGTCCTGGTGGTCTGACATCTACGTACATGTACACGTCGTATAGCCTCTTGGCCTTTCACCTGCCTCGTGCGAATTCAGGGGAGGACCAGAGAGAAAAAAGTAAACCAGAAATGTCAATGTCATAAGCCGGCATGATGCAGGTGATCGACAAGATGAACAAACATCCATTAAAAGGGCTCTAAGGTCGTCCACAAAGACGTGTTGCACCGCCGAGAAAACGGTGGGATGGCTGGCTAGGGCTGACCGTTTTCAATAACACCAGCCCGACCAGGAACAGGACCAACGGCCCTAAATGTTGTGCCGTGCCGAAGGCATGGGCCACTCTGTTTCTCGCGTATTTTTCGGGTTGTCCTCGCATTTCACTCCTTCAGAACCAAGCATCGCAAATAGCATCGTACCAGGTCAGAAAAGTACAAGTAAGAAGGTAAGCAAAAGGCTCGTCACAGGCAGCATCATTAGACAGGCCCACCGCATTTGCTTCAAAGAACGCTGGTCGCAAAAGTATCCACGGACTGTATCTTATTAGTTGGAATTGCATGTACATGTACCGTAATACTCCAAGAAACGGGTGGTCATACGTCACCCTGCCAAGCCACGTTGAAATACTGACGCCGTCTTGGTGAAAATATTGAATATGGAGACAGCCCTCGATTTTCCAGAAGCCTGCCTTGCCAGTTTTCTTCTTCTGGCTTGGGGTAGCGTGCGTGTGACATCCCAGGACCAATAAGAAGCAGAACGGCTCTTGGCCAAGAGCTCAAAGAGTTGGGCGCGATTTCAAGGTGCGAAATACGCCGTGTTCGGTTTCGGGTGTCTTGGTATTTGACTACGACGCGCTTCGTACATTACAGTCCACGCTTCGTATTGTTCTTCCAATCCACACAGGCTGCCCGAAACGGTCCCTAAAATTTCAGTGCCGTTGTTCAAAGTTTTCGGGGTGTTATGAATCCCGGACTACGACGCATCTTAGAGCGTAAATTCTCCGTTCTGTTGGTGGGTGGCACCGTTTTGCCTAGTTTTTCTATATAGGGCCTGAAGCCTGCCTTACAGATATGTTTTACGCGTTGTGGGAGTCCAGCGTCTCTCTCTTTGCTGCCTTCTTGTTCTGCTCTTCTTCCTAGTCTGATTCTATTTTGGACAACCCAAGCCACTCGCAAATTAACAGCTCCTTCTCATATGAAATGCCCGGTAATGTCTTCATCCAGAACATGCTCCGTAGGGAGACACGAACCGGCAGCAATAAAGCTGTGTTCGGGGTGTTGGTGTCTCCATGGAGATAGTATGGAGCGACGGTCGGGGTATTCAGCAAACCCGGCGTCGGGGTTTTGCTCTCCCCCAAAGCCAGCCAGCAGACAACGGCTGCGGGCAGTAACATGCACACAAGCCCGAAACAAATATGATCGACCCCAAGTACTCGGTCTTGCGGCATGTGCCATTTTCGGTTTGACGAGTCCTTTTTAGCATTGGCAACCTCATCCTCGATTTGGAGAAAGAGGAGAAGAGAAAGGGGTAAAGATTAGCCTGTCGTATGTTGTCTTCTTTCTCCCTCCCAAAGACATCAAGCACAAGACCAAACTCGGCGTCCAGGACATTTATGTTCCTAGCCTCTCATCATGGTGTTTTAAGATGGGGGGTTGGTGTTCGTCTCTCACTACTCGTAGATGCCGTGTGCCGTTTTTTAGGATCCAGTTTTCTTCATTTCAGCGTAAAGAGATATTGCAATACTCGTACAGAAAAAAAAGTGGAAAGGACCAGGTCAAAATGAACCAGACACGCCCGCAATGCCACAATGCATCGGTGCGCTGCACGAGATCGGGGCCGTCAACGCAAACAAAGCTATTCATGAGTTGCGTTGGAGTATGAAATGGAAAGAATACAACCCAATGGCCTCGGCATGTGGAGTATCCGCTATTTTGTGCACACGTTTTTGCTGGCTCTAGGCACGGCTGCCTGCCGCTCCGGGACACTAATTTTATGCAAATCTTTTCTCGTTGACGTTGGCAAGACACTTCAGGAAGTACGACGTACCCTTACAAAAGGAGAGCACAAAAAATATATGCTCACTTTGAACATCAGATGGCTACCGGCACCGGCACCAAGACACTAGCAGAAAATGTGGACATATCTCTTTTTTTCTTATAGAAAAAGGAAACTTGAAATAAATATGGAGAAAATTGAGCTGTAAAATGGAGAGCATCGTTGGTACGAAATGCTTCTGGTGATGCGGCAGAAGACGGAGGACGGCAATGTGTTGCTTATTTCACCAATATCTTGGCAGCCCATCTGACCATTACCAGTCAGCAGTAAAAATGACCTCCACAATCATACATATTCGTAGTCCAGACTAATGATACGCAGTAGGTGAGAAATTAGGTGACGTCTGATGTGAAAAAAGCTTCGAGAAGAATTCCTCGGATGGGTCTAAGTTGCTAAATGTTATGAATGAATAAGAAAGAGTAGATAGCCTCTATTCAGTACGAGAGAGACAAGAACACAGCAAGACAGAACCAACTCAAGCGTCACGTCATTGAAAGCATAGAGACAAAGACTATTCGACCTCAACGACTGCGTCGTAGAAACGAGTCTGGGACCTCGGCGTCCAAAAGAAACGCAACAAAGAAAGGCCTCAGACAAGATAAGACATGCCGAGATACTCCCGCCGACATCACTTCGTGATTAGGGGAAAGATGCAATCCTTTAGAGGGCCTCGGTTCTTATCGCGCTTTGCATCGTACGAACTTAGTGCCCAGCCTTCCTCATATCTCTTCGTCTTTCGTGCAGCAAACCGCGAGGGAAAAGATGGTGTCTCTCAAAACAAGGCTGTCCTAATTGACTCTTGGGTATCTTTCCAGTTCCCACATTTCTCTCCATTTCTTATTGTTTTCGCCCTCGCCCTCGCCCTCGCCTTTCAACTTCGCCCTCGTCTGCAGAGAATACGCGCGCGGTATATAATTTGCCGCAGGGCAGGGCTACGGCATCTTACCCGTGCATATCTTACTGTAGAGAATAGCACGCGCCAGGAGAGATTCCGGGAACGCTTCTAGCCTCCTCCATAGTAGGCCCTTCTATCCCATATCCCATCCATTGACGTCGAGTGTGGGGACCTTGTGACCATAAACTGTCTGCATCTTGTATTTCGATGTCGGCCTTTTGAGGTCTCGACGGCCCGCTCTGTCGATGATCGCCGAAGGCGAACGTCGGAACAAACAGGGCTGGCAGAAGCTAGGGGGCTGTCTTGTTATCCTTTGTTTTGTTTTGGTGGTGATGCTACCCCTTAAGATGCTCGCCCTCTCGGCAACAGGGGACAATCAAAACAAGGAAACAAGATATCAATATCGTCGTTACTGCTTGCTATATTGAACGGTTAGCACAGGCGGAACATCGCGTCTTCGCGCCCTTTACTTCTCTTCTCCCTCCGTTCCTCTCTCTATTTTCACTTCCGCCCCGCCCCCCCTGCACTTCTCGTCGCATCTGCATGAGCTGCAGTGCCACCCCCGCAGTTTGTGATGGACGTACTTGCGACTTATACATCTAAGAAGAGAAGATGTGCATGTGCCATGGGACCACATGATGCCAGATGAGAATTCCAGGGCGGGCAACTTCCCGTGTTTCATGGGCCCTGCTTCTTCTTTGGGCAACGCTTGTCCGTTTTCATCCACGGCACATTGTGTTTATTTACATGTATGGAGTACATGTATCTTATGTGCTTTGCTCGCCTGCATGGTCGTGATAGGCTGTACACCACTTGTACATCCGATCACGGCAGGGCTTGGCCGATGTCTTATCCAGGTTTTTTGAGCTTAATTTTGTTTTGTTCACCCTATACCGCCCCTTGGCGTGCTTACATCTACCCATTTGTTGTTGACTGCTCATATTAATATGGTGAGACTGAGGCCTTGTCACACAAATACACGGGCATGGAGCCCTATGTTGCAACAATGTACTCCGTACTAGGGAACGAAACAGAGTCAGGAGGAGCATCGATGAGGCATATCTATCAAATATTATAATTGTGAATAAGACCTCGAGAATAAACCGCGTTCAGAAGCAAAAGAAAAAAGAGACTGTGGTCCACGGAACTACAGTTCTTTATTTCCACGATGCATTTGGGGGCACCACAGGCATGCTCCTCTCCCCCTTTACCAGAAGAATGATGACGGCATTTCCATTGTGTCGTCCGCGGAGGTTTGTGCCTCGAACGGAGTTGAGCATGGTTGGGGCAAGAAGACAGGGCCCAAAGCAAAGAAGACCAGATCGTAAAGGGGGGGCGGGCGGTGGGTAAGCTGCGGGCGAATGCCGAAGCCGCGAGCAACCCTTCCCTAGACCCCTAATGCGGCAGTCTAGTGTGGCCGTTTTTCCGGGCTGGTATTCTACTCGTAGAGCTCAGCACTGGCCTGACAGGGCAGTAAGATACACTCATGACGAAAAAAAGAAAATCTGGGGGGGAGTGGGAAAAAATTAGAACGGCTGTGCATAACTGGCCTACTGGGGGATTCTGACGTCGAGATTCTGTTAGTTGCTCTGTAGGTGCCCTACAGTAGATTACAGCACAGTCGCAGCTGCTGGGAAGCAGTGGTGCTTAGGTGCACGCCCCCTCCGAAAGCGTCTCCTATGCCGTTTTGGGCATTGACTTTCTCTCCGAACTTTTCTCTTCGTTCCCTACTGTAGGGAGCAACACAGACCCCAGCGTTAACACCGATATTAGAACGGAATCCGGAGCCTTCAAACTGCGAGCCCCATAGCGAGAGCCACAGACGCCCGAAATACGACTTCTTCGGCCCACCGAACGGCGGAATAAGAGAAATAAGATTCTTTAAAATCCGGCATGCCTCCCTAAAAACCAGTAACAGCATGCCTTTCATTTGCCGAAACGGGCACGACGAAGAAAAGGACAGGAGCCAGAGAAGTCAAGAAAAGGGAAAATGAAGGGAGAGTAAAAGCAGGCCAGGGTGGTTGGATCGGCCGATGCACACACTGCTGATGGCCAAGACATATCGTATTATCTTCGGACGAAGTCGATCGAACACGGACAATTTTGATGGATGCCTTTTTTTTAAGAAGAAAAAATCTGGGCAACACTACCAGCCCCATGCTAAAAAAAAGTATGGCTGGCTTTGGCAGGGGTGTCAAATTCACAGGAACTGGAATCAACCATGGGGCACAATCATCCGAGAAAAAAAACAACGATGAACATCGGCAAGCGGCTCTTTTTGCTCGTTTCTTTATCCCGATTTTGAGGTGCCGAACATATAAGATCAACAGCATAAAGTGGCTGGCAAAAACAAGCACTCGTACAGTTGTGAGGCACAACGGCGGGATTGAAAAAGCGATTAGCGAGAGTCCAAAATAGAGAACAGTTAAAAGACTCGCCGTTCGCAACCCCTGCTGACATATTCTCCGAATGGCTAAATGATGTAAGAATCTTACAGGAGCACCTATCGCCAGTTCAGGGGCAACGTCTCTAGGGCTGAGTCGTGACAATGCGTTGTGCTGAAAGCTGCATTCATACAATAGCTTTCGCTTAACTTTTTTTATGATGAATCTCGTCGTCCAGTCCTATTGCAAAACGGGTTGTTGTCGCCGTCCGGTGAATTCGGCGCCGGGTGCCTCCGAAGGTCCTCGAGTTAATACCATGACGTTAACCGGGTGTAGAGATACGGAGCTACCACGGCTGTACAGCGGTTTTTTTTTCTTAAAAACAAAAACTGAGAGAGAACAAAACGCAACAACATGGTTAATATCATTAATGATGTAACCAATAAAAAAAGTCTGCTGCGAGAAAAAAAATGAGGGAAAAGTAGGTGTGTTGAGGGAGCTAGTAAGCTGGTAAAATTTGCAATATGCATGGTTGATACTTTACAATTTTTCTCTCGATGTGCCTGTTAACTATCGATGAGAGCTGTTTAACATTTCGCACTCACACTGTTTTTTCAGAGAATGTGATGTGAAGCGCGCACCCGAAATAACCGAAAAGGGAAAGAATTACCACAGGTTGCCCGAATGCCCCCGAATGCCGAACATTGAACGTACTTTAGGGACATCAGGCGTGAAGCTTCGGGCCCGGATTGCATCGGCTGATCCAACGGGGGCGAGAAATGACGAGGCTGTGAAAAAACGAAACGTATGATTCTCTACATTCTATGAAAACGGATAAAAAGTGAACGATGTAATGTTAGCAAAGATCTCGGTGCGGTGGTTGTCTCCCGGGCCCGACACACAAAACGGCGGCTGGGTCTTTTCCCACTGCGTATTCATTTTACAAAAGTACAGATGAAGCGGCATTGCCGATGAATGGATGGTAAACGGAAATTGCAAAAGACTGAGGAGCGGCAATTGGCCAGCTCGGGCTGCGCTTTTGAACTTTGACGATATTGTTATTAACGTGATTTGTTTTCAAAGTAACAGCAAATAACAACACGTCCATTCGGGATCATGCGTTGAGCATGAAGAACGACGTGGTTTGCCGGGCGTCGATTCACCTCGGCCAGCGAACACAACGCAATTGAATTGTCACACTCCCAATAATCGAAACTCGATGAATCACCTGTCAGTCGTATGATATATCTTGAAGGAGGGAACTAGAACCTTGTGGCCAATGGAATAGACACCGCGATTGGAGTTTGATACGTATCTTCTAGATGTAACTGGATTGTCTCTTTTTTTTTTTTTTTTTTTTTTTTGAAGAATATCACCAAATATTTTGCGCAGCTTTCACGGGGTATTACAGTAATGGCAGTGAAAAATTAATACCCGTCGTGAAAAATGTAAACAAGAAATGCAAATGCATAATATGAAAATAGATTCATAGGTCAGGCAGAAAGGCAAGTCTCACTCGGTTTGAGGCTCACACTTTGCTCACAACTCACTCGCCCAAGAAAATTGTGTACCTTGGAATTGACATAGAGTAGATAATTATTAGTATGCATGATCTCTTTACACACTGTTGAAACTTCTGTACGAGTCGTGAAGCATAGTAAACAAACCCAGAGAGTTTGAATATGTGATGATCTAGGGACGCGATTCACCTTTTCGCTTTCCTAGATGAATGCAACAACACACGAATAACAGCTCTAGAAACTAGCAACTCTTTTGATCTTTTTATTTTAAATGAGAGTAATGTTATCGAAACATTATTTGTGGGATTTCAATGTGAGATTTCAATGTGAGTTTCCATCCGCTTAAGATTTGGTATGCAGTTTAGTCGGATGTAAAGTAACAGATGGCTGCACCGTACATCTCGAAAGGATATGAGAAGTACCGTTGCAGAGAGGAAGCTGATTATACATGTCACGAGATAAATGTTAAGATAGTACCGAAAACAAACCAGCTTGTGATATAAAACCTTACGGGTTCTGAGTCAGGTCTATTGCAAGATGTTCAACAGGTAGACTTGGTGCCCGCGCAACGCCAACTTCTTTTCAACAGAAAATTACGCATGTAGCGTAGATGAAGTAAGCGATTAGCTAAAGACCCGTTCGATATTATATGCGTCTTGACAGAAATAAACATCAACGCAGTGTGGACTGGACAGCAATAACATGTGAAGTCAAGGCGCAGCCGGCTCTTTGCGCTGTCCTACTACGTTTAGTTTGCCCCTGTGATATGAGAAAACTTTCATCTACAGCTCACGTGCAATTCAATAGTACATATTCATAGGCAGGACAGACAAATAAAATAGCACAGTGGAAAATAAATTGAATTTCGTGTTGGAAATCTGTGGAATACGATAGTGTGCTTAAAACACGCAAACATTGCTGGTGCACGGCCGATACATAAAATACCATGGAACATTATACATGAAACACGTGCCCAATTTTGATATTTTTTTTGTCTACCTAGTCCTAGTATAAAAGACAAAACGCAGCATCATCATGGACAGGAAAGCATCGTCGCTGGCCGGAAGTCCAGCCGAAGAAAATAGCCCATCCTCCCCTCAAATTGGCGGTGAATTGACTTATTCTTGGTGGCCTTGGCAGCCGACTTGGTGACCTTGGCGGCACACCAGCGGACTTTCTCAACCGACTTGATGACACCGACAGCAACGGTCTGGCGCATGTCACGGACGGCGAAACGGCCCAGAGGGGGGTAGTCAGTGAAAGCCTCAACGCACATGGGCTTCGAGGGAGTCAGCTTGACAATGGCGGCATCACCCGACTTGATGAACTTGGGGTTGTTCTCAACCGACTTGCCGGTACGGCGGTCAATCTTCTCAAGGATCTCGGTGAAACTTGCAAGGCAATGTTGGGCAGTTGTGGCAGTCAAGAACCGGGGCGTAGCCGTTGCCGACCTGGCCGGGGTGGTTCAGGACAATGACCTGGGCGTTGAAGGAGGCGGCACCCATGGGGGGTCGTTCTTCGAGTCACCGGCAACGTTGCCACGACGGATCTCCTTGACGGAGACGTTTCTTGACGTTTTGAAGCCGACGTTGTCGCCGGGAACACCCTCAGGAAGCTGCTCGTGGTGCATCTCGACGGACTTGACTTCCGTGGTGACGTTGGAGGGAGCAAAGGTGACAACCATGCCGGGCTTCAGGAATACCAGTCTCGATACGGCCGACGGGAACAGTGCCGATAAACCGCCGATCTTGTAGACATCCTGGAGGGGCAGACGCAGGGGCTTGTCCGTGGGGCGCTTGGGGGGCTCGACGGCGTCAATGGCGTCCAGCAGAGTCTTGCCGGTAACCTTGCCGTTCTTGCCCTCCTTCTCCCAGCCCTTGTACCAGGGGCAGTTGGTGGAGGGAGTGAGCATGTTGTCGCCGTTGAAGCCCGAGATGGGGGACGAAGGCAACAGTCTTGGGGTTGTAGCCGACCTTCTTGATGAAGTTGGAGGTCTCCATTGATGATCTCCTGGTAACGGCTCTTCGGCCCACCTTGGCAGTGTCCATCTTGTTGATGGCGACGATCAGCTGCCGCACACCCAGGGTGTAGGCGAGCAGAGCGTGCTCACGGGTCTGGCCATCCTTGGAGATACCAGCCTCGAACTCACCAGTACCAGCGGCAATGATGAGAATGGCGCAGTCGGCCTGCGAGGTACGCAGTGATCATGTTCTTGATGAAATCGCGATGGCCGGGGGCGTCAATGACGGTGACGTAGTACTTGGGGGTCTCGAACTTCCAGAGAGCGATATCGATGGTTGATACCGCGCTCACGCTCGGCCTTTGAGCTTGTCCAGAACCCAGGCATACTTGAAAGAGCCCTTGCCGAGCTCAGCAGCCTCCTGTGGTGGTTGTTAGTCACTGTGTCAAGGACGACAAAATAATTATATGCACACAGGACAGCATATCAGACAAGTGGGGAGGGGAAGTGTGAGCCGGGGGTGGTTGTGGATGAGACTGGCCCGAGCGCGTTTGACTTGCGTCGGGAGCCTTGACCGCCAAAAAAAATCCGGACGCGCCAAGTGGGGCAGAAAGTGTGCAGCACATAGAATTTGCCCCTCAGCTCCACTTTTTTCCGCTGGAGGGGAAGGGAAAAAAGTGAAGCGAGAGAGGGCAGATTGGTCTCAAAAAGAAGAAAAAAAGAAAAAAGACAATGCCCAACCAGTTTTGCGCAGCCTGGCAGAATAGAAAAAATGCGCTAAAAAACTTTTTCGTCTTCTCTACCAGGAAGGCAATAGGACATAGATAGGCCAGGCAAAGGTGTGCAATGGAGATGGGAACGAGTCTGATGAATGCGTCTGTGTCGGGATCTCAGAAAAACTAAATAACCTTTCTCGAACGATTCTGCGATGGTACGCTGTGCAATTACCACCGCACTGGTAGATCAAAGGTGACCAGTGGTGGTCGACTTGCCAGAGTCGACGTGGCTGTTTGTAGTTAGTATTGTGTGTTGGGAAGACACGTGTGAGTGTCGGGCTGCACAGGGCAGTTGTTTCGATGGGATGGGGGATACGAACCCGATTGACCACGACGTTGATGTGAGTCTTCTCCTCCTTACTATAAGCAGAACGATGGTTAGCAAGATGCGCAACGCATTAAACGGAAAGCAGCTGATGACTTGGATTGCTCCTGTCCAGCAGCTGCCCAGTCCCATCAGCATCCCGAAAACCAACAGTGCCGCGGGATATCCATCCCAGGCAGTGAGGGGTAGCGCGACGCTGACGGAAATCGATGGCGAGGTGAGGAGCAAGCCGAGTCGATGGAGCTGTTGAGTAAAGAAAGATTGAGAAAAAGTGTGAACATTTACCCCATTGGTGACGGTTTGTTTGTTTTGATGTGTGTGTGTTTTGACGTGTGAAGAATCTGCAGAAGTTGTCAGAATGCCGTTTCGATGCGATTGTGATGGCAGGTCGACCTTCCGGCGATGGTGTTGCGGTGCAGGAAGCTCGATGCTGTTGATATGGAAGAGGGCGAAGAAATACTCACAGCGCAGACAGGAATGCTTGATTCAAGGTGTGCCAGACGCAGGAGAGAAAGAGAAGGGGCAAAAGTTTTGAACCAAAGAACAAAGTTGCGTGGAGGGTTTATATGGGAGGGAGGGGAGAAAATGGGCAAGAGCAGGCGGAGGAGATTTTTTAGGCTGCTTTGGGAGGGAATGAAAAAAATAAGAGCAGGAGCGGGGTGTGGTTTGGTTGCCAGGGCTTTGTGCCCCACTGGGCAGAAAAATAAAACGGCACTAGCAGAGAAAAAAATTTTGTGTTCTCCCTCAGTCGCCCTCCCTGCCGTTTTTTTTTGTGGAGGGCGCGAGCAATGCCCCTCCTTCCTGGATGGGAAGCAATGGGCAACAACGCCAGTCGAAACAGAGGGGTTGTCGCGCAAGCTGCATGGGTCGCAGTTGTCGTCGCAAAAGCAAAAAAAAAAAAAAAAAAAAAAAAACCTTCTGCCCCATCGCTGCTGCCCACTTCCTCCTATGAGGCGTTGCCGCCCCCGCCCATGGGCCAGATCTAGCAGCTCCTGCTGTTTGGCTTGGCTCGCTGCTGTGCATACGACATTGCTATGTGGCCTGTGCCAACCAGATCGCCACCTTGACTCAAGATAGGAAGGAACGCGGGCGGCTGCCCCAGCGCCAGCGCGGGTGTCCCGTGACTGGGCCCCCGGAAAGTGGCAATTGTTTTTTGCAGGCTCCGTGTGAGTCGGAGTATCATCTACCTTGCTCTCAGTCTGTCCGATGAATGTACTCTGCTCGTGACATACGCCAGAAATGCAGGCCTCGCCACTACGGGAATCCAGCTTCTTTACGATGTCTCTACGATGTGGTATGCAAAGCTCGATCGTTCCTGCCAAAGGTAAAACAGAGGGAAGTGAAGTACGCTGCATTGTACAACATATGCAGGTCAGGAAGCTGCCTTGGTCTTGCAGTCACGGGCCTTGGACTGAGCGCTTAAATCGTTTTCTATTGACACCCAACTGTGGATTTTGGGCTGAAAAGACACGGCGAAAGACCAACGAGTGGGACTGAAGCAGAGGACGCGGAGTTGGTATTTTGGTATTTTGTATTTTCGACAATAAAATTGCCAGACAACAGTGACAAAATAAAAACGAGGTGGAGGTGAAGACCCGCGGACACGTCTGTTGCCGCTTGTTTGAGGCTCTCGTTTGGTGTGTTTCTGTCCTGCTATGGCCGGCATGAGTCACTCTTGCCGCTGTTTTGAGGCCTTCTCGTTTTTGTGTTTCTGTCCTGCTCATGCGAGCCGGCATGAGTCACTCGCCGCTGTGTTGTTCTTTCTTTGGGCATGACCGAGACAACAGTTTGCAGATGCTGTGTAAAAATGAGGCCATGCGTCTTATTCTGAATACAGTTTGAGTTGGGGCACGGACCGTCTGTTTTGCCGCCAGATCGTTGGCCATGTGCCGAGGCTGGGCACGGACGGCGAGCCTTGTCGCCCCAATGTCCCTTCTCGAAACTTCG